>PVKE010008019.1:0-22075 GCA_004027555.1 Craseonycteris thonglongyai
CACAACAAGCAAAGGTTCAAAGGTTATAATAGACCGCCTCTCTGACTCTGGCTAATCTGAGCAGGCTTTTTACTAGAACACAGTGTAGCTTCGGGTACAGAACATGTATATTGCATGCATAAAAAGCCTGCTTGGATTGGCTGAGTTAGAGAGGCGGTCCGAGCAGCCTTGCAGTGATTGGTGCGGGATCGAGTTGGAAAGTTCGTTTAGCGGCATATCCAGACGATTTTTGGGATCGAGTTGGAAAATTCGTTTAGCGGCATATCGAGACGTTTTTCGGGATATACTTGGCGTATAAGGCGACCCCCGATTTTTGGTTGACTTTTTTTCGTTTCAAAAGTTGTCTTATACGCCGGAAAATATGGTATCTCTATCTCTGCCTCTATCTCTATCTCTATCATCATCTATATCTATCTGTCAATCATCTATATGTGTATATGTATATATGTATATCATCAATATCTTTATATCTGTATCTGTATCTATATCTGTATCTATTCATCTATATCTATATCAATATATAATCTCCATTTAATGCCCTCAATAAAGAACTTTAGGTAGTTGTAACAGTTACAGTGGTAGAATGGAGTTGAATCATAATGTACATTTAACTTACCTGAAGGAAATTCAATGGGGATAGTGAGAGAGAAATTTTCACTTATTGCATCTCTATATCCCCAGCCCCACACCCTGTTTACCATTTCTCCCTCACCCTTTCAAACTAGACTTTAATCTCCATGGAATTAGGAAAATATGAGAAAGGAAAAAGAAAACAGAATAATAAATAGAAACCTCTGGGCTTACAAGTGCCTGGTGTTCACAATTTAAAGAAGATTTAAGGTGTCATCTTATTCTTCCAGTGCAATTCTGACACTGCTTGATTTTCAATTCTCAGCATGCCTGCTGACTTTTGACCCCAAACCTGCATAGATTTTCCCTGCGTCCTTCATATTAGAGGAAGAGGCTGATGCCCAGGGATCCAGTCACCCACCACACATCATAGATCTAGTGAAGAGCCAGGATTCAAATGCAGTCACCACAGATGACCAGGCCCCTTCTCGTCTTCAGCCTCCCTCTCGCGTGCTGGTACTGAGTTGACCCCAGTGTGATGGGGAATGTGTTGGGTGCTTGCTGTGGGCATTCCCTTGAGTGAGCAGTCATGTATACTTGGCGTTCTCACGCATTATGCTAACCAGTTTCAGCAGCAACTTCCCTGCCAGATTTGGTTAAGCTCAGTCCAGTGTTAAAATGTGTTTGCAGACCTAAGGGAGCAGGCGACTAATGACAGAAAGGCAGCCATCAGTGGCCTAAGCAAGAATGGAAAATCAGTTTGGAGTTACCATTTTTCATTTGCCACAGGTAATCCACAAAGCACTTCATCTCCATACAGATAAGTACAAGTTGATTTGGTTGTATGTCTTTGAAATCAGACTGTGGCGTGTGGAAGTAGAAAGCGTCTGAAGACCATTCAGGGCCACTCAGCCCAGAAAACTCCTTTCGTGGCTCAAAACGCTACCTCTCTTCTGCTTAAAATTCTTCAGTGTCTCCCTGCTGCTCTTAAGCTAAAGTCTAAGCTCTGTAACATGACCCATACAATGCTCTATTATCTATATTCTGCCTAGATCTTTAGCTTGGACTCTCCCCATTCCTCCTACCTCCAGCTGCTATGACAAACTTTTCCCTTTTCTCAAGCAGGCCCTGCTTCTGTTTACTCTAGACTCTGTCACAGACTGTCCCTTATGCCTGGAATACTCATCCCTCACTCTGAGGCACCCCTGGCTCTGGGAAGCTCATGCTGATGCCTCCTGCCCAGCTGTGTGCTCCTCACAGCCCCGCTCCACTCTGTTATCACTGCTGGTTCCTCTGCCACAAGTTCCATGAGAGGAAGAACTCAGTTCACCTTCTCACCCTATCCTGTGTCCATACAGAGTTCATGCACAGGGGACACTCAACGGCTATTGGTGAATAAGTGACCCAATCATCAATCACAATTAAACTTCAAATTTCATGCCTGGGAGAAAGAGTCTCAAAGCTATCAGCATTTTTTATTGTTAGTACCATAGTAATATATTAATATATTCTTCTTGTTTAAGGGAAGAGGAGGAGGAAGAAAGAAGCATTACAAATGAGGCTAAATTGCCCTTACTACCATTTCCAGGCCCAGACCCCTCCCCTGTAGTCAGTGTTATTTCCTAGGGTGTGTGTGTGTGTGTGTGTGTGTGTGTGTGTGTGTGTGTGTGCGCACGTGCGCAAGCACACACATATACGTGCCCGCATGCATGCTTGTATTAAAGAACCCAGATTTTCTCCAAAGAAAATAGATAGTATTACTCTATGGATATAGTTATTTGCAGCTTGCCTTTTCATATTTACATGTTGTAAATTTGGTCCTGTGTGAGCACCCTTAGCTCTAATTCATTCTTTTTAGAGACTGTTAAGATTTCTGAACATGGATGAAGCAGTTTCTTTAGTTACTTCCTTAGTGCCCATTAACATTTCAGTCCAGAGTAATCCTGGGATCTTCAAGAGAGAGGAGCTTCAGGGATCGTATGGTTGGGTCTCTGTAGAGCCTGGAGTCTCTTTTATTACATCCCTGTGCAGGTGCCACAGACCGCAGAGGAGGTTGAAGGCCCAGGTTTAATTCTCATCCTTGACCCAATCCAGTCAAGACTCAGTGATCTGAAAATTTCAATGGGCCTGGCGGCTTGGCTTATGGTTCTAATTTAAAATCATGAATTAACAATAAAGAGCAACGGGTATACGGCATCCCCAAAGCAACCATCCTAACTGTCTTCGATAAGGTTATGCAAACTTCTGTTTCCTTTTGTGTTACGGAAAAGAAAAAAGAAAAGAATGAATGTGCTCATCTACTTTGAGAAATTTTTAAAAGTGCCTAGCACAGAGTAGGTGATAGATATCCATCAGCTTCAAGATGTCCTAGGGACTAAAAGAGAGCTTGCATCCTCTCCAAATCTCCTCAGCTCCGCTCTTCTACCCTGACGAGCTCATCTGACCTCTTCCTAACATATCCTCACTGCTTGCAGGATGTCCGCAAAGAATCTCCTAATTATTTAAACAGTGTCTTCAGCGATCAGTTCTGGAGATAGAGGGGAAATTCCCATCCCAAGTGATTGCTCATGTGGCAGACAGCTCTGAGAACAGGGAGAGTACAGCATAGAAGAAGAAATCCAATAACCACATAATTGAATGGAAACAATCTTTCTTTGTCTGCTATCTTATCTGTTTTCCTGCAATTTGAAAAAACACCGATGCCATATATTTCTGACGTCTTACACAGCGTAATACAATTAAACTATTTATTATGTGTACATTAATCAGAATGTATCAGATTTTTATCAAGCAACCCAAAAAACTAACACAGATAGTGCATTATGATGTAAATCTAGGGCAGAAGGATGAATATTTTATAACTGCACTTAGTCTCTGCAATGACAGAGAACGGGATCCCCTAGATCAGTGGTCCCCAACCTTTTCGGCACCAGGAACTGGTTTTGTGTATCATTTCAGGATGATTCAAGTGCATTACATTGATTGTGCACCTCATTTCTATTATTATTACATTGTAATATATAACAAAATAATGATACAACTAATCTAATGGCAGGAGGCGGGGCTCAGGCATGAATGCTCGAGCAGTGGGGAGCGGCTGTAAATACAGATGAAGCTTCCCTCACTCGCCTGCTGCTCACCTCTGCTGAGCGGCCTGGCTCCTCACAGTCACAGACCACTACCAGTCCATGGCCAGCAGTTGGGAGCCTGCCCTAGTAGAAACTGGAGGCAGGAAGATTCTCTGTTCTGGTAAGTCTGACAACAGAAAAACTTACTTTGCCTTCCTTCCTCCCCGTCTCTTCCTCCTCTGGCCTTGTCCTTTCTCCTGACTCTTCTCTAGCTCCTCTTGCACTATTATCCTTCTCCTACTTCTGTTCATTTCCTTTCTCTTTTTCCCATTTCCCCCCACTTCTGCCTTGTTGGACAACAACAGACCATCCCTGGGCTTCAAGAGTGCCACAGGCTTGTTCTTCAGAATAAAACGGTGTCCTTGGCCAAATGGAAGCAGTACACAGAACAGGAGACAGACCTCGAGTTTTTAGCCAGGCCCCATTTACTGTGACCGTCTGTCTGTCTTTATCTCCATGGTATTATACTTGTCTCTGTGTAAGAGGTTGTCAGAGATTTGGGAGAAGGAAGCAGCAGATGTGGCATTGGGAAGGGCTGGGTGTCTTGGCATTTAACTACCTGTGTTACCTTGGGGAACCTGAGACCCGCTGTTCATTTAAGCACAGAGCACAATGCTGGCCATGTAGTAAATGTTCAGCAAATTACGAGAGATGGGAGGGCCAAGTAATAATCATACACAAGTAACTTACCTCTTGGTGCCCAACTTCCTTATTTGAAGAACCAGGATAATAGTGGCACTTCTCAAACGGTAGCATTGTAATGATTAAGTTAATTCATACAAAATGCTTAAAACAGTATTGGTCATAATTGTACATACTCAATGTGTGTTATCTAGAATAAAGTCGGTATGTGGGTCTGGGTTTGGTCAGCACCATGGAAAACACTGTAGATCTGTCGCACAGGACGGGTTTTCACAGAGGGACTCAGGGGACCCGAGCGAGGTTTTGAGAGAAGCGGAGGAGGGAAGGGAAGGGAAGCCACCACTAGCATTTAGGAAGTCAGGAGCTGCGTCCAGCAGGGGTGATTCATGAGAGGGTGCCCAGGGGCTGCTGGCCTCATTCAGCGGCTGCTTTCTGGGGGCACCTGCATGGCTGCCCGCCACGGCTTCACACTTTCACACGCGCCCCTCTGCTGTTCCTCCTACAAAGACAGAAACGTGTCAACTGCTGGTTAGAATGCTAGGAAGTCTGGTTCCCAGGACTCGAGGCCTGTGATATCTGGAAAAGCACAGAGTAGAGAAAAATGGTGCTAAATTGTCCAAAACAGGCAGGGTGGAGGTAATACCCAGGGTCAGGATGAAGATTATGTGAGATTTAGAGTGTAGAACTATTTTGTAGATGTCAGAATTCTGTGCAGATGTGACAGTTTGGTGGTAATGGGAGTGGAATGGAAGTGGTATGCCCAGACAATTAATCAATCTAAGACCAGATAAGAAAACCTAGGGAACCAAGTGACAGTGCAGTGAACCGAAAGGATGTTCCATAGCTAATTGGACCCATTGAGGAATTTAGTATGTGCCAGGCTCTGGTATAAAGGCTTTACATGTACTCGGTCATTTAATCCTTACAAAAACCCCAACAGGCAGTACTATCATTCTATACGTACATTCTATAGATGAGAAACCATGGCTCAGAGAAGTCAAGTAATTTGCCCAAGGTCACACAGCTAGTAAGTGGTCACACCAGGATGTGAATCCCAACAGTTGGACCCCGGGGTGCAAATTCTTAACTGCTGCAAAAATGATGGTGAGGGGAAGCCGGGATGGCTCAGTGGGTTAAGTGCTCACTTTGCAGCGCTGGGGACGGAGGATCAAATCCCGGCCCCGGCCCGTGCGGACCCATATGCTGAACTGGGAGCTCCCCCAGTTCAGTTCTCTCTCTGTCTCTGTATCTCTCTCTCTCTCTCTCTCTCTCTCTCTCTCTCTCTCTCTCTCTCTCTCTGTCAAAAATAAATAAATAAATAAAAATATATTTTAAAACAAAATGATGGTGAAAGACGGGGCGGCTCAAGCTTCCCTGGGAGCTGGCTCTGCTGTAGCTCATAGGTCTGTTACATCCTCCAGGCTGCTTTTTATAGCATCGGGGCAAAGGCGGTTTTAAAAAGCACACAGGTTCTTATTTCTTGCTTCCGGAAGCAACTCTTTACCGAGGTTGGGGATGTGCTTTCCTATAAAGGAGAATTCGACAAGGTAACTAAGCAACTTTGCCGTCTGTGGAGCAGACAAGTAGCCAACCTGCCCCAAGAACTGGCTTTTTTCTTGTTAGAATTCGTCCTCATTTCACCCACGTTGGCACCTCCTCCATGGTTTTCTGAGATCCAGAAAAAAAACTGATTATCATTCAACAGTCATTATTTAAAAAAAAAAAAAAGTTTTATTAATATTTTTGTACATAATGAAAATAGGAAATAGGGAAACGCAAAAAATAATAAATAAACAAAACCCTGCTCTACAATATGCTCATGATATTTTATGCACGTTTCAAGATCTGGGAGAAACAGAAATGGTTGGTGTCTTGAGAGAGGAGGAGGTTGTGTCCTGTGACATGTTTCTTCTATAATAATAGCCTTCCCTCACCTTTGGTTTTCTCCCACTCAGCTGCTTCCAGAGCAGAGAGCACTGCATTTGCCTTAGAAAGTCAAAGCACTGGTATTGGATTAGAAAATGAAACTATTTCTAAAATGCCAAGTGCAGAGGAAGCTCAGAAATTATGATTTTAAATTTTAAAGGGTTCTTCATAGCAGGAAGGAAGGCAGAAACCACACCACACTGTGCTTCGCCTCCGATGTACATTAGCCACTGGTGGGGAGGGCCCTGTAATGAACCAGACGCTCCCTGCAAACTTCATGAATGAACCAGAACACACGAACTGATCCATTTCCTATGTGCCCCAGCTGAAGAATGACCAGAAATGGGGCCTGTTGCAAGAACTCCTCAAGGGGCTGGAACTCAGGAAATAAATGCAAAACTAAAATGTGAATAACAGAATAAAACAGTTATCTTTTTTTTTTAATAACACTGTATTGTATGTTACTAAGCTCCTGTCAGCAGAAATTTCCTAGTTCTTATAAAAAATTGATTACCCCTTTTAGCAGAGAAGATTCTGACATTTGGAAACAGAACTCTCCTTTGTCCCTGCGTTTGCTACTGTTAATCTCCTTGCCAGGAAAGCAAAGAGTTCACCTCATGCATCCCTTTAGTCACAAAGCTGTTACATTTGGGGTGATGCTCTCAGAACAATCTAGGCACTCATAAGCCTTTCTTCCCCCATTTTATTCTTAATTTGGGGGTTAGAAAGACCCATCCCAGGGCCAAGCAGGAATTGAAATCAAGCAGGATGGCAGAGGGGAAGACAGGGCCTCTGGGATCGTGGTGAGCTGGGGCATGCCCTTCTGAAAGCAGGACCCAGCCAGTTGCTGCCTTGGTCAATGGTTGGCTAGATATTCTGATTTTCAAGTGGAACCTGAGTTGATATGTAGAACTGCCTGAATTTTACAGATCAGCCAATAGTTCCCATTTTTAAACACTGCGTAGATAAAGCAAGCATGTCTTCAGGCCAAATTTAGCCCATAGGAATTTTTTCCCCAGAGACCTTTCAAGGTGGGTGACAGCTTTATAAAATATAACTAAAACCCCATGAAAGAAGCAAAGACAGTATTTATGGTGGGATCTGTTGAGGGAAATGATGGTTTGAGTTTGCTTCTATTAACGGATTATGTGGAGTCCCTTTGGGGACAAGGATATAGAAACAGTCTTCATAACATATGTGAGGCAGGATTAAACACGAGTGGAGGTGGTGGAGTGGAAACGGAGCACACCCGCATGAAGCAGGCAACCCCACCTGGTGGGGTTTGGGTCACATGCAGAATTGTTGTAGGTGGCGCATGGACCTTTCTTAGCTCTTACTTTTCATAATTGGGAATTTAATTGCATAGTGCATCCACTTAAACCATACTCTGGCCCACACAGAATTTGCAAAAATAATGAGCATGCAGACCCCCAGTGGATTTTGTGTCTGAAGAGTAGGATGTCCAGCCTTTCCTAGTGAGTGGGGAAGGGTCAGAGGCAGATGGACCTGCAGCGCTGGCCCAGGACTTTGGAGTCTCTCGTTGTTTCAGAGACCCCCCAGCCCACCTTCCTGGAGAGCACTCAGGAGGCCTCTGGGCTCACACATCAGTTGTGCATGAGTGGGCTTTAATTAAAGCCCAGGGCTTTAAAAGCTTCAGATTTCCCGCAGGTAACCTTTCAAACCAGTTTTTAATTCAGAGAATTCAAAGCTCCTTAAGAAAACAAGGTGGCCTTTTTATCTAGGAGAGATCTTATTTGCAGAGTTCTTTTGCTTTGTGTGTGTATGTGTAGGGGTGGGGGGGGTGGGGGTTAATGTTTTATGAATGTTGCTCCCTCTGTGTTCAGAGTCAGCCCTGTCTTGCCTCCTGGAGTCCCCGAGTAAGTGGGAGGACCGCCGTGGAGTCTTGATGAAAGGACAAGGTCCAGTCCCCCCAGACTACATCCCAGGCAGCAGGGCCTCCACATCCACTTGGTAACGTGAGCCTTCTAGAAGGTGCCTTTTGGAAGCCTGGCTTCTTCCAAGTTCTCTGGCTAACCTCAGCACCTGCCTGGGATGTGCTATATCCAGACATGGCAGCGTCACTATCATATAAGTATGTCGCTTACCTAGAGCTAGCTCAGTGCTCCCCACTGTTCTGAAATCTTGGGCCGTATTCATTCATCCCTCATCACTCCAACCCAAGGGTAGTGAGCACTAATAGTGTCCTCATTTTACAGATTGGGGAATGGGAGACAAGAGCGCTTAGGCTGTGTTCTCAGCATCTATAAATGAGGTGTGCCAACCTGCAATGCCATCCTGCCTCTCATGATATCCCTGCAGCCAGGAAAATAGTATCTAAATGAAAACTCATTTAGGGGGTGCTCAGGCAGGGGGTACAAATTCTCTGCAATGGAATGCAATGTGGGTGCTATCAGGGCTACTATATGGAATTTGGTTTCACGTCTTCCTGCCTGAGCCCCATGGTTAATTTCCATACAGTTTCCATTTTGAGCCTTAAATTGGTCTAGATGTCTTTAGCTTGGAAAGGCAACATAGCTTGCACCCCTCACATGCCTAGTACTATGAACTCCACAACTCATGGAGAAGAGTCTGGGTGCATTCAGAGGCAAATTTGCCAACAGGCATTTTCATTTCGTTCAGTAGGAATGTCTTCAGTGCCCTACGCTGGGATGACATGAGCAGAATTGATGCTTTCCATCTAATTGAAAACCCAGAAGCAACAACCCATGAATTCAGAAACAAAATAAAACAAAACACACAACAAAAGCTCATGTTATTTAGTGCAGATTTATGATGGAGACTGGCAGTTTCTATCCAGAGAGGGAGAAGAGGGTAAAATTCACAGATGCCTTTGAGTACCCAAGATGCAATCTCCAGAACTTTCCCCTACACCATGTCCTTGAAGCCTCCCACGCAGCTGGTGAATTCAATATTATTAAATTAGTGTCTGCATGAACAGATTTGGCCAGTGGGCCCGGAAAGGACAGACAATAAACTGAGGCATTGGCTATGTGGGAACTTGAGTTGGAGACCATGAGGAGACCAGGCTAAGAGCAGGGTGAGAGCAGGTGACAGGTGAGGAGTTAGCCACACCTGAGCCCAGTCCCACACTAAGTCTGACTTCAACTGTACAACCAATCAAAGCAGGAATCATGGCCCAAGCCTTGGCCTACTCTGTATCTCTACAGTGTTGGGCCTTTACCAGTTGCTAAAGAAAATGTTTTATATTATTGAAAGAATGAATGAGTAGTGTAATTGAGGGTTCTTAGGGACCGGTCACATGGCGGATTGTCAAAAGGAGAATGAATGTAAACTCATGTTGCTTTCCTCAAGCTTCGTCAGGGTGTGTCTTCAGTGGAGAACTGAATGCCCCATCATAATGTGGGGCAAATGCTTGAGATGTGGAATTCTAGGAGGCAGGAGTCCCATTCCAATCCCAGCGGACCATGGGGCGTCCAGTGACATCCACAGCCCTTTGGAGGCTAAAAGTGAACTGTGCTGAATGTCAGCGTATCCAGGGTCTGCAAGACTCACAGAGTGGCCTGGGCTGGGGCCCCAGTACCACAGCCCCCCAGAATTGATGCAACAGCACAGGCTGCCTCACTACATGACCTAAACACACCCAGGCTGATGTGAACAGCAGAAGGCCAGCCGGAAGTAGGCACATGGATGAGCATTGATGATTGCCTGACTCGTGAGTTTTCGCCTTAGAAAAGCAGAAATACAACCAGACCAGTGTGTGTCCAAGAGCACCGTCATGAGGAAAAGTTCGACAATTCACTATTTTAACATTTTTATTCACTTTGAAATTGAGGGTCCATCTGCCTGCCAAGAGCAGAGCACTCATTCACAGGGGCCGATCAGGACACATCGGGCGGGGTCCCCTCTCCCCTGGCTGTTTATTGTGTGGGCCGTGCTATGTCTTCAGGTTGGCTCATTCTTTTCATGGGAAAAGGCTTTACCCAGATCTGTGGGTCTAGCTCAGAAAGCATTTTATTCCTAAAGTAGCTTTGTATTTCCATGATCTCAACAGTATGCATTGCCTGCAGTTTAGTATGGGGTTCAGAGTTTAGGGGTGCCTGGTTGCCTCTCTTGTCTAAAACCTGGATCTTTAGCAGATTTACACCATAGCCCAGTCATTGCTTCACCCCTCTACGCAGTATGTGGACAATGGAAAAGTCGCACACATTTCGGAAGCGTAAATGGCGTAGCAGAGGCACATGAGAATGCCCAGCCCAGTGCGGGGCTCCAAAATGCGCCCACTGTGATCACAAGAACAGCCTTCAGGGCCTCCTGTGGGCTTCCCCTCTTTCTGCGCCCTCTTCAGAGGGCAGAACTCAGACAATATCAGATGGCAGGGTTGTTCTCAGGAGGCGATGCCAACCTCCTGGGTGGGCATGGAGCACCCGTATCCACAGGATGCCCCAGGGAGAAGCCGGCCTTCCCACTGGCCTCCCGCCTCCTGTCACCCGTTGACCAAGCTGTTGGCCCCTGCGTCCCAGGCCTCCTACAGCGAGAGGTGGCTCTGGAAAGGACAAGTGTTGGTTCTGCCAGGCTTCTGCTGCATAAATGGCACAGCTTGGGGCACTTGGGGGAGCAGAGATTGCTAGGTGAGCTACCACTTCCAGTGCCAGCTACCTTCAGGGCTGCTGTGGCCACTCGCCCCTGCTGAGCGTCTATGGACTGAGACGACATGCTCTTCCATGCGGCATGCAGAATCGCACTGGGATTGTCTCCCAGACCTTACGAGTGAGGACTCCAGGTTCTGTGCCTCCCCCACGAGCCCAGGTGAGGGCCTTTCCCTGCTTCAGGGCAGGAGGCTCAAAAGCCAGCCGCCCTCAGGGCCTGTCTAGGGGTGATCTGCCTGTGTAGGGACTTGGTATCAATTCCTAGACAGCATCAGTCTGGCATCCAGGCCGGCAGCCTCCCAGCTCTGGGCCACAGGTGCACAGTGCCCTGCAGTGCCCCCTGCAAAGGACTGCTCTGCTGGGGGCCCCCCACAGTCCTCCCCCACTCCCCCACAGTCACTCCGGTGGACATGTGGCTGGCAGGGCTTGAGCACCAAAGGCTCAACTTCCCTCCTCTTCCCTCCTCATTTCAGAGACTCTAAATCTCTGAGTGATGTTTGCCCTCTTTGGAATAAACTCCTAATTGATTTCTAAAGATTACTCATTGCGAGTTAAATGACACTTCTCGTATCCATGAGATAAAGAAGCAGAAGCCAGTCACCTCTCCTGGGCACACCCCCTGCCCGGGCTTCTGGGTGTGATTACGTGACATCAGCTGCACAGCTTCTGTTCAGCTCAAGCAGCATGCATTGTTTCTCGTGCTTGTCTAATTGCCCAAGTCTTATTGCAGATACAATTTATTGTTTTAATGCGGCATAAAGTTCAAATATCTTATGCAAGATGAATTTGGCCACTGTCATTTTTATTTCCTTCTCCCACTCACACCCACACAAAAATCACTCGTGGAAACTTTTCAAAATGTTTGTGGCCAATACCACCAAGTGTCAAAACCTCCAGGAGCTGATTGTCTCAAGGAGAGGAAAGACTCTAAATAAAATGTTTCCTTCTATAACATTGCTGAGAATTTTATTGGGTGATAATGACACAGCTCATGAAGAACTTCCCCTGGGTATGAAAATGCATTTGAAAACCCTGGGAATGAGCTGTTGATACTATGCAGCAACCTGGATCTCCAGAGAATGATGCTGAGTGGGAAAAGGAAAAAAATCCCTAAAGGCTACAACTGCATGATTCCGTTTATATAACATTTTTGAAAAACAAAATTATAGAAACGGAGAATACCTTGGTTGTTGCCAGGGGTTAAGGAAGGGGAGGAGGGGAAAGGAGAATAGTAGGTGTGGCTATAAAAGAGTAGCTTGAAGGATCCTCATGAGGGAAATATTCTGTATCCTTGTAACTGTCCTGGTAATAATAATGCACTATAATTTTGTATGATGTTCTTACTGGGAAAAACTAAAGGATGCACAAGATTTCTCTGTGTGATTTTGTACAACTGTGTGTTCTCAAAATAAAAAAAGATTAAAAAGCACATTGGAAAATAAGGGGAATTGATAACTGGATAAATGGATACATAACGTGATCAAGGTGGAGTCATTGTACAATTGGATATTGTACAAGTGAACATTGGGCTTAGTTTGTTCTCCTTTTTCCAGTTTCTTAAGATATTAATTTATCTTTCTTCTTTTTTAATGTAGGTATTTACCACTGCCAACTTTCTAGTTACTATTGATTTTGCTTCATCCCATACGTTTTCATATATTGTTTTTATTTTCATTTGCCTCAAGATATCTTCCCATTTTCCTTGTGATTTCTTCTTTGACCCATTGCTGCTGTTGGGTGGAATGTTCTGTGCATGTCTATTGGGTCATATTGATCTAGGATGCTGTTCAAGTTTGCTATTTCTTTATTCATCTCCTGTCTGGATGTTCTATCCATTATCGAAAGTGGGGTATTGAAATCTTCTACTATTATTATATTGCTTTCTATTTCCTCTTTCATTTCTGTCAATGTTTGCTTCATGTATTTGTGTGCTCTGGTGTTCGGTTCAAATATATTTATGATTTTTTTATCTTCCTAATTAATTGCCCCTTTTGTCATTACATAATGCCCTTTTCTATCTCTTGTGACAGTTTTGACTTAAAATCTATTTTCTCTGGTAAAATTATAGTCATCTCTGCTCTTTTGGTTAATATTTACACAGACTTTTTTTCCTATCCTTTTATTTTCAGTCTATTTGAGTTCTTAAATCTAAAGTGAGTCTCTTTTGACAGCATAGAGTTGGGTCGTTTTTTGTTTTTTTGTTTTTTGTTTTTTATTCATCCACTCCTTGTCTTATGATTAGGGAGTTTAAACCATTTACTTTTAAAGTAATTACTGATAGGGAAGGACTCACTATTGCCATTCTGTTCATGTTTTCTGTTTGTCTCATAGCCATTTTTTTCCTTTTGTTTCTTGCTATTTTCTTTTGTGTTTTATTGATTTTTTTGGTTTGTTTTTTTTTTTGGTTTGGTTTTTGGTTTTTTGGTTTTGATAAGTACATGCTTTGATTCATTTCTCATTATCTTTTCTGTTATCTTCTATAGATATTTTCTTTGTGGTTACTATGGATCATACATAAAACATAACAGCTGTTTTTGCATTCACTTGGGGTACAAGATCCTTTTAACTAGTTCCTGGTTTTCTCACAAAGGGCACTGGTTTATGTATTATTGTTAGGTTAATGTCTCCATGGGAGAAATGGGGTCTGAGGGTTCCCATTTCACGATCTTGCTCCCTAGCATCCTGAGTTATCTTTATTTGAAAGTAGAAACCATATTGATGCTCCCCATGTCGTTGTTCAAAATTGCTAAAAATCACTCAGGCGGGGAAGAAAGGAAGTACCCAAGTAAGTGAAGGAGAAAGTGGGAGATACTGTGGTCACTCAGGGAGCCTTGGAATACTGTACCCACTTTCACCTCCTCCACATACTCTTCAGGGCTCCTCTCAACTCGGCTTTTTAGTCCCCCTATTAAGATTTTCTCCTACAAAGACAAGTTCAGCTCTTGCTCTGTGAACTGTCAAGTTCTGATAATGAAGGATTCCCTTTTTTTATTAATTGTTAACTTTGTTGGGGTGACATTGGTTGGTAAAATTTACAAAGTTCCAGGTGCACAATTGTACATTACATCTTCTATATATTGCATTACGTGTTCATCACCCAGGGTCAGTTCTCTTTCCATCACCATATATTTGTTGCTTCCTCTCTCCTCCCCCACTGCTCCCCCTTACCCTCAGGTAACCACTAAACTCACAACTATGTCCATGAGTCTTTGTTTCTTTGTTACTTCTGCCATATGGGGACACAGGCAGAGCCTACACCTGGCTTGTTCTCTCACATTGGTGCTCTCTCTCTTGATTGTCACTCTGAACAGAATGTAAGGTAGTGTTCAATCTACATTTTTTTTTTTATATATCCATGTATATCTAAAGGGTGTCCCAACATTCACGCAAGATTTGAATTTTGCATCATTTGTGCGGTAAAGTGTTGTCAACGAAGAAAAAGACAGCGTGACAGCTGACAGTTCAGGGTTATTAAAAATGAAGCACTACATGAAAGAACAACGCGTTTTCATTGTTGGGCAATGAAAATTTACCATTTTTAATTATAAACCTGTGTTTTCTATCAAAATTACTTCTTGCATGAATTTTGGGACATGCTTTATAGAATATAGAAGATTCTCTTATAGAATCTATTACACTATATTGAAATGATTGATTTCCTACTTGTCTTCCCTAGTAGCCTGTGAGCTGCTTGAAGGATGTGTTTGATTCATCTCCTTGGCCCTAGGAAAAGGCTCAGGAAAGTAAATGCTTAGCCAGTGTTTCTTGGATAACTGGAATAAGTGGGTGGATGGATGGATGGATAGGACACTGATGGAATGTCAGGCTTTGCTGAGCAGGGGAAGGAGCTAGTTTGGGCATTGATTTATGATGTATGGAATAATATATTCTGACAGCAGTGACACGAGGCAAATGTATTTGTTGGAAAGGTTTCACATGGCAGTATAGTGTTGTACAACAGGTGACTACCCTAAGTGCAAAGAGATATGTCAAACCCATGCCTATTTAGACCTTCCTGCAATTCCCTCAGTGAGTAGAGCTACCCCAATTCTTAAAGCACACCTCAAACAGTAAATATAGCCATTTCAGAAACTGCCTTTGGATATCATGTAAACCCTACAAATGAGGCCAAGATGATTTCTGTAGAGAGAATCCCTCCCAAACCACACTCAGGATATCGTAGTCTCCCTGTGGTCTCAGCTAATACCATGAGAACAAAGAACCTTATAAATTCTCAGGAGATTTTGACAGGTCAGACCGGCAGTTCCCAAAAGCAATGAGATATCTCAAATTTGGCTTATAAAGGGGGGAATAATTCTCTCATGTATTTTAAGTCAGCTATTTTTCTACATTGAAACATCTTTTGTAGATCTTCAGACCTTTCAGACCTTTATCATCTCCATAATAATCAAATCCCATGGCGAGCATTTGGAAGGGAAATATTATCAAGAGATAGAGAGTACCATTATTAAGAATCATTAAGGTTCTTTGCTCCTTTTGGGAGGTTCACACTCTCTCATGACGTTACCCAAGAGCCCTTCCTACCTGAAGTATACATACTCTTTCTCCTTCCCAGCTCCAGAGCTGTTAATATCCCTATTATCCAGCACTGGATGAACTGCCCAGTTCTATAAATCTAGGCTGACCATATGTACCATTTGAAATGGGACAGTACCATTGTTTTCTGTCCCATTTAAAATGGTATGTCCGGTCAGCCCACATAAATCCCAACCCTCTAGTTCTAAATGTCTAGTATATTCCCATCGCAAAAAAGGACGTTGGAAAGAGCTTCATGATTCCTTAAATATTCAGACTGCATTATGAGCAGCAAATGAACAATCACAAAGATGCCTTCTATAGGAAAACACAAGGAGAGACGAATTCAGGGCAAGAACAATTCAGGAAATACCCTATGACTGCTCCCCTAAACCAGTTTACCCATTGTTGCTCATAAGGTCTAGGAAAGTGCTCCACACTGAGGTGCTCAATAAAGGCATGGACTTCTCTCAACTGGTTCCCAATTCAAGTCTCCACATTCTGTCAATCAACTCTGTTGGTTCTCCATTGTTTGTCACTTCTAGATCAGATTGAGAATCAACTCGGGGAGGTACTGGGTTTTAAGATCCATTTGGCTAGAAATTCTAATGTTTCAGCACATTTTTGAATTGTAACATCGAACATAATGTCTGATACATGACAGCCATTCTATTTGTTGAATGAAAGGCTTCCGATCAATTCAAGTTGTATAGCGTAATGTATAAAAACTCAGACTTGAAACCTAGATTTCCTGTGTTCAAATCCAAGATTTGTTATTTTCGAGCTCTGTGACCTTGGGCAAGTTCTACGTGCCTCAGTTTCTTCACGTAAAAAATGAGGATAATAATGTTACCGGATTATTGGTACTCAACATTATTGTATTCTTGTGAAAGTTGAATGAGTGAATGTATTTAAAATCTTTATAACTGTCTAGAGCACAGTACCTACTAACTAAATGTTATTTATTGAAATCTGTGATATAGCTTATAGGATAGAAGTACATAGGCTTCATAATCAATTTAAAAATATATAGTCATGGTGATATATAGTACAGCATAGGAAATGTAGTCAATAATATTATAATAACTATGTACAGTGTCAGAGAGGTAATAGACTTACTGGAGTTATCACTTTGTGAGGGATATAAATTTCTAATCACTATATTGTTTTGTACACCTGAGACTAATAAAAACAAAACAAAACACATAGGCCTCAAAAACAAAGAAATGTATGTTTTAGTTCCACCTCCCAAACGTTCTGGCACTGAGAACCCAGTCAAGTTGCTTTATCCCCCGGATCCCCAATCCCCTTGCCTGTGCAATAAGAAGAAGCAGATGTATCCATATAGCTGTTGGAAGCATTACAGGAGACACCCCATGCACCGACTTGACAAGAAATGGGATACACTCTCCCCAGTTCCCCTTCCCTCATCGTGGTAACCCTTCCTCTTCTCTATCCTCCTCTCTGTGCCCATCCAGGCCCTGTGCTCTTCTCATTTTATGCACTCTCTTTGTGTGATCTCATCCCCGCCTTTAACTTCCTACAGGTTGATGTTTCAAATGCCCACCTCCTGCCCAGCTCTTTCCCCTAAATTCCAGTCCCATGCACCCACCTCTTCTTCACTAATCTCTCTCACAGACACTTGGAGGCAAAAGCTGAACTCATTACCTCTCCTCCCAACCTGACCCTGCTCCTATATTGAACATGACAGCGAATGGCACCAATACCCACCCAGGTACTCAGCATTTACTCGAACTCCCTAGCACTACTGACATGTTAGCACTCACCAAGCTTTATCAGTTTGACCTCTACAATTCTTTCTAATTCTACTGTCTTCTCACTGACCCCTGTCGCTAGCTTAGGTCAACATACCAGCCCTTTCCTGGGTGACTTCCAGAGCTTGCTGATGGGTCTCTCCTCTGAATTTCTCAACCTCTCACCCAAAGCCCATCTAATTTTTTTATTTATTTTTTATTTTTTATAATGAAGACTCAGTAAAATCGTTCTAGATTTTTAAAACAGAAATATGGACATTATTTTTCCCTGGTTTAAAAGACTTCAATGCACTACAGGACCTTAAGCACTGGGTCCACCTCCTTCGAAGGCCACAAAGATCTTTGATCATCTGGCCTCAGATTCTCTTTCACCCCATTTCCCTCCATTTTCTTCTTGGACTCAGTTCTCTGGTTCTGCACTTCCATTGCTTCCTCCTGCCCCTAGCCTTTGCGCACTGTTCACTCAGCCCTCCTCCATCACTTGGTTGACTCTACATCCTCAAGCCTTACATTGCAACAGAGACTCACCTGCTTCCCGAAGGCTGCTTCTGGTCCCCTTCTGCTGCTCTGCAGAAGTGCCCTCTTCCAAGCTCACGCAGTGCCCCAGGGCTGTCGCCATTGCTGCGTGCACAGTGCTGGCTTCTGCTGTCTGCTTACAGCTTCCTCTGCCAGTCGATTCTGAACCCTTTCAGAATAGGGCCACTGCGTCATTTATTTTGTATTTTTCCTCCATCCTTCCTGCCTGGCTTACAGTCGTCATTCAGTAAAGATGAATGAATATAAAAGAATTGATGGATGGTAGTTGACATGTGCTTCTACTCTTCAGAGCCCATCGAACAAGAGTTTCACATGAAGGGGCCAAAGTCTCCCTGGCCACCATCCCTCCTTCATAGGATGATTTCCGGTGCTCTAGAGTAGGGACAGCAAACTATAGCCCGAGAGCCATAGTCAGCTCACCACCTGTTGTTGAAAATAAATTTTTATTGGAATACAGCCACACTTATTCGTTTATGTATTACTTATGGCTACTTTCATGCTACGATGGTAGAGTTGAGTAGTCGTAACAAGAGCATATGGCCTGCCAACCCTAAAATATGTATTCCCTGGGCCTTCGCATAACAAGCTGGCCAACGCCTGCTCCAGAGTCTTGCTGGAGAGCCTTGAGCCCATTCAACTCTGTGTGAGATTCAGATCTACAAGGCACAACGGATGAATTTCCATGGCTGAAAGGGATTCCCAAACTTCCCTGTTGATAATTCTTTATGTTTTTCTAAGCACTTTCATATTCATTAAGGAAAAGGTCTTCAAATACAAGTACTATAGCTCCCAGGTGAGGCCAGTACTACTCTGCTCACCACATTTTGATCTGTGAGGCCTGAGAGCATCGGCTGTAGAAACTCACTGCCTAGATCTGACCTGCTATTTGCCAAAGGTGGGAACTCAAGTGAGTACGGTTCTTAACCCTCTGGGGCTCAGTTTCCGCCTCTGTGATATAAGCACACTGAAAGTAACACCCAGGTTTCGAGGCTACAATGGAGAGTAGCTAGGACGTGGGAAGCTCTTATTACAGTGTTTGGTTTACTTACAGTGATTGATAGTATCAGCCTTTACGGCCTTGCTCAGCTATGTGCTGGTACCATGAAAAGAAATTTCAAGGCGATGGCTTAGATTTTTGGGTTCTCTCCCAAAAAGGAATAGGCTAGCTGTCTAGGAATACCCACATTACTAAAATGCTCTTTACTCCATGCTACTCCTCTGTAAGAAATCTTCTATATGTCTCAGTGCCCACACGAGATGACCAAAACTGGCATTCCACCTATGTAATCCATTCCGATGTCATTAAGCCATCTGTCCCCGTGAATGGGTCTGCTCATTACTCGCACATGTCCCTAATCATTCTTCTCATTCTCTTGCTTTATTCATGCTGTTCCCTGAAGCTCACACCCTTACATCCCTCCTCTTAGCTTATTGCTCCAAGCCCAGCAGCCGCACCCCTTCTTGCAGGAAGCCATCCATGACTGTGTGCTCCTCTCACCCAGAGCTCATATAACCCCAGGAGAGACACCTGTGCTGGATATGAGACTTGTCTCCTCAGCCTTTATTTAGCTGTATGACTCACTCAGTTTCCTCAACAGCAAAGTAGGAAGAATAATATTGATCTTTCAAGGTTGTGGTGTGAATTAACTAAAATATAATAAATATTCCCAGCACATAATGGGTTCCAAGGATATTCATCTTGTCTTCTGTGCTTTGAGCACATGGCTCTGTGCACATAGCTGGGCATGTGGCAGCAATGCTGTTCCCAGTGGCTGGCCTCTGAGGGCCAGATGGGGGACTCCGGCAGTCCCATGCTGGATCTTTGTACCCTGAAGACTTTCCCGGTCAGCCATGTCAATTTCCAAGCAGGAGGGTTCTGGTAGAAAAGAGCTTCAGTGTTACTGGGCGCGGAAGTGGACTGTCTGGGAAGAAATTTAAATGCACGCTTAGTGATAATAGTGTTAACTGATACGTCAGGACTTGAGATACGTCCAGTGCCGTGTAGCTGGGGATCCTCCTGTGGGTCTGCGTGGCTTTAATTAATCTTCTACTTTGCAATGCCTGGCAGAGCATTTAGTCTTACCTTCTCAAATATGCTCTGGCGAGGAGCTCTTGCTGTCTACCTTGTCTGTGCTAGCAGGCTCCAGAGACAGGGGCCCGGAGTGGTGGCCTTGCACATTTCTGGGGTTCCTGAGCACTCTCATAGTTTGTAGACCAATGCCTTTCCAATCTGACAGGCCGGGGTAGGGTGAGGGAGGTTGTGGTTTATCTATATCCAAGGTTAAAGCCCTTCTTTGAGTTAGATGATTAAAAAAGGTAAGGATATTTTATTTGCTGGAAGGAAGAGAATGAAGAAGATAAATTGCTTGAGCAAAACAGATTCTAAGAAAAGTAATTTGTAGAGAAAACCCACAGATATGAAGAGGAGACTACAGTGAAAAACAATAATGGGAATAAGGCTGGAGAAAATCAAGCACTGGTCAAGGATGGTGACTATGGCATAGGGCGTCAAGAGGACCCATGAGTTGCTGGGGTCCCAGAACTGCCTCTGCCTGCACCTCACTGTGTGTCCTTCACCAAGCGTCATCCCTCCTCAGAGCCTCAGGTATCAATATTGTGAAATCATTGATTTGAATTTGATGGTTTCTAAGTGTCTCTCTACACACTTAAAATTCTGGGATCTCTTAGGAAAGGAGGCCTACAACTGTTTTGTTGCTGTTGTTGTTGTTTAGTTTATCAAGTACTTAAATAGCACCTACTTTGTGCTAACCTAAGGATTTTAAAAGAAAAATATTGCCTATTTTAAACCTTAACACAATCTTAAGTGTTTATACCTACTTTATAAAAACTATACTTTAAAGATGTTGCTTCGGTATCTTCTGACTAGTATATTTCTCATGAGAAGTCTGATGTTAATTTTATCTTTATTTCTATGTGTACTATGTCTTTTTTAGCTAATTTGAAGATTTTACTCTTTAATACCAACTCCAGCAAATTAGGATGTGCATTAAGTGTTTTCTTCATTTCTTCTCCTTGAGATTTATTGAGTTTTTTATGGGTTTATGATTTTCATCAAATTTGTTAAAAGTACTACCATTATTTCTCCAAATATTTTTTCTGTCTTGACTTGTATTTTCTGGGATTCTACCTACATGTATGCTAGATTGTTTGCTGATGCGCTGCTCATTTTAGCTTTTGATTTTTTTTTACTCTTTATTTTATTTTGGATAGTTTCTGTTGCTATACCTTCAAGTTCACCACTCTTTCTCCTACAGTATCTAATCTGCTGATAATCCCATTCTGTATATTTTAAACCTCATGTTATTTTTGTTCACCTATAGGAATTTTAAGATGATAGATTGATAGAGATAGAAATAGATAGAGATAGATGATATATCTGTGCATCCCTTTTCTCTCTGATACTCTTCCCCAAAATTCTAGCTGCCATAACCTTCTCAAACTTCAGAGTCTGTCTTCTTAACTCAAGGAAACTGAACTTTCTCTGGACACTCTCTCCCTGTGCTGTAGCCTGGAAATTCTTGCCAGGTGGTAAACTGGGCCATAAGTTTCACCCCATTTATTTCTCTTCTCACAATGTTCATTGGGGTGTGCTGCCTATTGTTAAATATCTAAAAACTATTATTTTATACATCTTTTTAGTGTCCTTTTTTTTAAGGCAGAAGGTTTCTATTATTTCACTGGGAATTGAAAGTCCTAGTAGATACTATTTTTATCTTTGTTTTAAAGATGGTGAAACTGAGTCTGAAAGAGGTTGAGTAATTTACACAAGCTCGTGTGGTTAACAGTTGGAGTAGTCAGGAATTTGAAGTCATGTTCTTAAATTTTAGGCCCTACTGTCTTAAAAATACTTCTGTAAAACAAGTGACAATTTTTACAAATGATAATTTGGTATTTCCTAACAACAGAAGAAGGAAATCAACATGTATTTTCTCATAAATCCATCTAGCATTTAAAGTGACAGCCCATTCTGCTCATCCATATACGCAGCGCTAACAATCATAGACGCTTTTCCAAGTGTCAACCCCAATGTGGTATTTGCATCCTGTCTCAGATCTGAGGACAGAAGACATTACTCTTGACCCTTTGGGGCCACGTAATAGATTGCCAGAGCCTCCAGTTGTGACAGATACTTGCATTGAAGAGAAATATAATCTGACTTTTCACTGTTATCTGGAAAATTCCTGTTTTCAGAACACAAACCATTTACCCAAACAGTGTAAAGAGATTATGGTTCAATCTCTATGCTGAATTATGCATGGTTTTTCGCTAGGAACAGTTCTCAGTGTTCTATTTTAAGAACATGTCCTGCACA
>PVKE010008019.1:22175-49003 GCA_004027555.1 Craseonycteris thonglongyai
GGGTTAATGTTAAGTTTAGGGTTAGTGATAGGGACAGAGGTAGACTTACGGCCAGTGTTGGAATAGGTATTAGGGTTAGAGTTGGTGTTAATGTTAGGGTTTAAGGGTAGGGGTAGGGATCTGTACTGTCCAGAAGCAACTACTTTTGATATATTTTTCTCTACTAGAAAAAAGAAACAGTAAGCCTGAACCTCATCTATTTTTCTTGCATCTTATTTAGTAATTGGTAATAAGAGATTTCTCTTCATTTTCAGAAGTGGAACTTTCCTTTCATGTTCCAAGACATTAAAAGGAAAAAAATAGAGGCAAATTTGGCCCAAATTTTAAAACATCCATTGCAGCATACTCATTATGACATCTTTTTAGGATTAGGCTGGCTAATCCTGCTTAATACACGAGAAGCATTTGCTATTAAGCACTGTGCCTTCTCAGAACGCCATGTCAAAATCATTTTAATTTGAGTTAGGGGCTGATTTTAAAATATTAGCTTTAAAAAGAACTATTTCAAGAATGCCCCAGAGCTTTGGTTTAGCTACAAAGAAATTTGTAATGCATTGAAATAATAGAACGATTAAGGAGAGAAGGGATTTGAATTTCAGAGTTTTAGTTCAGCATTTATGATGTAAAGGGCGATGGATGTGGATCTAAAAGGGAAGTTAGATTGCCCAACCGAACTAAAGACATTTATTTTGGGGGAAATCAAAGTGACACATGGAAAAAAGATTGTATATTGCTTAAATGTACTCTGCATCTCATCATCTATCCCAGCAATCTTTTGCCACATTTCGGTTGCAGAAAGGCCTCAGTAACCACAGTTTTTGCTGCCAGTCTCCCTAAATATTGGCTGTGAGAATGCAGCAGGGTGGTTGTAGACATGAACAGCAAAATGTGACAACTCCCCAATTTTTATTCAGTTCAGGCCCACAACTCAGTATTCCATTAGGGTAGCAGAATAGACACACACACGAATATACACACAATACACAGATGAGCTCTTGATGCTAAGATTCCATCAATTGTAAAATGTACCATTATTGTATGTACCACTAAAACGAAAAAAACAAAACAAAACCATTGCCAGATAAACTATAACACATTCTTTCTTAATATTTTGATTTTTTAAAATCTTATGCTATATATTAAAAGAGTTTTTAAACAAACAGAAGAATGTTATTATTCCTATGCACACTTTAAAATGATAATATAATATATGTAAATGGTTGAGATATACCCACATTATCTTCACATCCAGAGGGAATTTTCTGTTCACCAACGTAGTTCAAGCCTACGTTTTTCCATACAATATCATCCTCCATGCCATCAGGGCATTGCTAAGGCAGCATTTCCTTTATTCCTTTTTAAGATTTATTTTATTGTTTGAGAGAAGGTGAGAGAGAGAGAGAAAGGGAGAGACAGAAAAGGAGAGGGCCCAGAGCAGTCTCCATAGTTGTACATCATTAGTTGTGACATAGTTTCATTTCACACAGGTGGATGTTGGACCACATGGGATGGGAACAGAACTGGGGGCCTCCCACATGAGAGGTGAGAAGCTTTGCCACAGGGCTTGGCTGTTACCAGTGCACTGCAGTTCAGCATATGGATTTGCATGGGCTCGGGCCAGGATTCAATCCCCTAACCTCACAGTTGCAAGGCAAGTGCTCAACCTGTTGAGCTATCCCGGCATCTCCTAATGCAGCATTTCTTAAAAGTGATCCATTATTGTGTCCAGGACCTTCTGGACACAAGTGCTAAAAGCCACTCTGCAACTTTTGATGCATATGCAATGACAATGACAACTACATTGTGACTGCAACCGAGCCAGAAATTGTGAGAAGCTATTGATTCACTGATTGTTAGATACATCCTAATTTCAATGATGATGAACTATGAAAAAAATACATCTTAGAAGAGATGAAATTATATATGTATGTATGTGTGTGTGTGTATTTTGTTTGTTTGTTTGTTTGTTTAAAGAAAGAAAAGAAAATTCTATCTTGTATGGTCTCACACCAGAGAATGGGAACCCTTTCTTCTTCTCTAGAGCACAGATATTTCATGTGTGCCCTTACCTCTGACCTTGGCATCTCTTCAAGCCATGGCCCCTGCCCCAGCCATAGCCAGAGCTCGACTTTGATTGTACCTGGACATCTTGCTCTTATGGTAGTACTTGCTGAGCAAGTTATCATGAACAAAGAAAGTAAGTATGGAAGATCACATGGCATTATAGAAAAAGAATGAATTTTTGGAAACAAAAGGACAAGATTGGAGCCTCACTGAGCTATAAAATTTACCAGCTATGAGACTCTGGTCAAGTTACATACCCTCCCTGAGCCTCATTTCCTCATCTGAAAATAATGATGCATTAATACCGACTTGACAGGTTTGTTGAGAGGGCAGATGAGATAACACTTATACAGATGTACAATGATATGCACATGACTATCACTTATACTTCCAATGTGCTGACACATGTCCTGTGGGCCAAGAGGTGGGGCCTTTGTTGATGGTAGAAGATCCTTGACCTTACTTCTAGCAAAGCAGCAGAATAGAGAGCTAGGAAGGAAGTGAGCCAGCTTTGGAAGATTGAAGCAATGAAGACTGAGCAGGGGATAAGATGTGTTCTGAAGCTGAATTGAAAGAGGAAACCAATGTTTTATGTGGCAATCCTAGTGTCTCTCTCTCTATATTCACCCTTTCCATCAAAGCACCTTCTTCTTCCCAGATGGTGTGCTGAACATTATCCAGGAGGCTCAGAGTGGGAGGAGTGGTATACATACCCCTGCCATCAGGTTGTAATGTACTAACATTCCAGGAGATGAGGAACTGTAACTGTTGACAATGTGACAGAACATGAAAAATAATAGTGCAGGAAATCAGCTGTAGAAATTTTGAATGATTCGTAAGTTATTTTTTTATGTATTCTGTTTCTCAATAATTTTAGCAAGATAGTAAAAAAAAAATAGAAATATTAAGAGAGCCATCTCATGGTGTGACATACCCATTTTGTCAAATATGCCTGCCCATTCCTGTTGCCTATGATCAGGCTGGTAAATAAGTCTTATATCTTCTGTCATCTCCAATTAGTTAACAGTGACTACTGGGATGCTCTGTTGGAAAATATTCTCATGCCATATCCATGTTCAGCAAGTAAATATTCTGTGAGGACATAAATATTAGCATCTGCCATGGATGAGGGAAAGGAGAATGGACTCAGTGTTCCATGAATCGACTGACCCTGGCTTATGTTCCAGGATACTCATCCAGATCTGTTTATTAGAACAAACATTTAAGAGTTAGCTTAGAAGGGAGTTGACCTTGTACTTAGTCCCAATCTTGATATTAATGTCCCGTGATTGTTACTAGGCATCTTTTCCTGATCCCAGTATTCCACATTCTTCGGGCACAGTGATTGCATCATGAATTCATTCAATCATTCATTCATTTAATAATTTTTTATTGGCTGCTATTGTGTATTAGGAATCTAGGGATATATCAATGAACAAGACAGATGAAATTCCTGGAGTCGTCAGGAAAGGAGATTCAGTAGGGACACATGATATTTAATTCAGTTCTCTTATAGAGTATGAGTACATAAAAACGTGGTAAACTTGGTCTGTTCCAGCAGTCAGTGAAGGTTTTCTTGAGAAAGACTCGTGGAAACCACATTGTCATTTTAAAATGCATCTTCAATAGCTTCCAGGAAAACCTGTCTGTGGGACACATAAACAGCAATATGAAGAAAGCACATTTGAAATATAGTATTGTAAAAGATTGCCATGTATCTTCCATGGACCAACCTCTGAGAGTAATTTTCACTTCAATTTACTTTACATTTTAGAATCCTGGCATGTCTTATCTCATGCTCTAGCCTCCCAGAGACCAGGGAAGTTAACTTTCCCCTGCGTAAAGCAGCAAAACAGGCTCCCACCACAGTGCCTTCCCACTTGACTGGAAACTGTATGGTTTTTGTGGACCTTGAGGGTTTTGACACTCAGCCATTGCCTTCCCACAGGGAAACTTACAAGCAGCGAGAGCTCATGGGACTCTGAACTTTATGAGGAGACACGCTCCCATTCCCCAGGCTGCTGTGTCTGGCATTCACAGAGGCAATGGGGCCTGATAGAGTCCTCAGTGCCCAACAGCATGTGAAGGAAGAGTCATTCCCTGAGGGATTCTGTCCCAGAGGAGCACTGTAATGCCACTATGCCCGCCCTGGAGGAAGGACCCGAGCTGAGCCATGTCAGCTTTCATTCTGGATTCAATACGAGAGAACACATACACAACCAGTGCTATCTGCACTTCTCATGTGCTTGCTTTGATCAACACCTATTCCTTTCTCTTCTACATGACTCACTGTTCATCTCTGATCCTTCTAGAACCCTTGCCAAACCACTGTAGCCCCCTGTACTTTTTTCCTTCCTGATCCTCAAAAGCACATGTTTGCTAATTGTGCCAGGGCCATTTTCCCACAGACACACTGGGGAAGGGCTTCTCAGGTCTCACAGCTCAGCCCACCCCCATCATGTCAGAGTGCAGCGTAAAGGAGGTATATGTGGGCAAGTCCACCAGTAACAGACATGGTCAGCAGTGTGCTTTGGTCTTCCCTCCCCACATTAGGCTATGATTGCTCACTAGCCAGGGATTAGTGTCAGACGGAGTAATTTAATCCAGACTTTAGAAAGGAAGCCCCTGGTGGGTGAATAATCAGCTAGTGGTGTGCTCCCTATGAGTGGGTCGTGAAGGCGTGTCGTCCCAAGACAGCTGTGGTCAGGTTGCTTTCATCTGTCTGATTTATCAGATGCAAGCAGGTTTTGGTACACGCAGGTGGAGAACACAGAAGACAGGTGGCATGGGTATAAGCGTGTGCATGACTGCGAAGAAGTGCGTGCTGTGTGGGTGCCTATTTGTTCCCCCTGTGGCTGTTAGCGTGGAGTGAAAGCACTCCAGTGGATGGTGTGCAGCTGAAACATACAGGTAATGATCACAACTGTATACACTGTCTATAGTCAGGTTTTCTCTGGGTCCCACGGTCTCAGCCTTCCCTGCTAAAAACTGGGACTGTAGACTCTGGGAGCGGGGAGAGCTGAGGGTCTGCTTCAGAGGCTTCTCCCAGCAGCTCCACTATCCACCAGGAGCTCGTTAGCTATGCAGCATCTCATTCCCAGATCTTCTGGGTCAGTCAGTCCACATCCTACAGTAACCTCCAGATGACTCGTGAGCTCATCAATGTTGTGAGAAGTGCAGGCTCACCGGCTAGCTCCCGGCATTGCACAGGTGAGAGAGGGGCCTCCATCGTCAGTCCTCATCAGCGGTGGGATCACAGCCAGGCCCGGTGAAGCTCAGACCCGACCAAAGCCCCCTCGGTGCATCCCAGGCTTGTGTGTCTGGGTTTCTTCTGGTGCCCTGCAGCTCTGCCGGAATGCCTGGAGGGTAGTGGGAGGGAGGCAGTCCAGCAGGAAGTGCCAGGGAGAAGTGCCAGCGTCTGACCTCTGTCGTGCCTAAGAGGAGCAGAGTGCTCAGGCCGGGACTAGGTAGCTCTGTGCCCCTGGCCTTGCTGGTGCCGCCTGCACCCGGGGCAGCACATCTGACCTGGTAGCACAGACTGGAGTGGGTGGAGAGCAGGGCTGCCCGATGGGAGGGTGTTGTGATGGGGCAGTTATCAAAAGAAGGATGGCTTTCGTTTCGTGGGAAGCTGAGCTCATGTCACAGCTGTCCAGAGCTTTATGTCACAGGAGACCCTGTCCCACACCTTCAGGAAATGCCATGTCCCCTTTAAGTCCACGCTGTCTGTGGGAAGGGTCTCTGTATTGGGCATTACCTGCACACAGGTACACACACACTCGTACACTCACATATGCAAGCACATACACACATTCGCGTGCAGCACTAGGCACAGGCTTTACACTTGGCCTGGTGTCTGTTCACCTCTGTAGCCCTAGCCCTGAGGCTTCTGCTTGGCAAATACTAGCTGCTTGTTAAAAGTGTATAATTTTACTAACCGATGTCACCCAAGTTGACTGATGCAAACCCCACTGCAGTAAGAGAACAAAGGGAAGCCTTTCTTCAAGGCCAAGTCCTTGCTTATCTAAAGGCGACGGCAGGCTTAGCGAAGCCTCCTAAACAGATTCCCTAGTTTATTTGTGTTCCTATTGTATTAAGCTTACAGTTCTTGCTTGATGTTTGTTGTAATTTGTTCTCTGCAACACTTGCTCCTTCAGAATGTTACATTTATCATATATTTTTAAAGTTTTTATGGCCCAATACATTTAGAAATGTCAGGGTTTAAAAATGAGTAAGACTTCTCAGGCCTGAGCTGGGCTACTATGTGGGGAGGCCCCCCAGGGAGCAGGACCCTGCCCCCCCCAAGCTCACCTCACCACAGATCCTTATCCTCACAGACTGTCTATTGATCTGGTTGTTTTGCTGTGCATGTCATTTGTCTCCTAACTTGACAACCACCTGTGACAGGGCGGCTGGCAGCATGTTTTGCACTTGGCTATTACTCCTCAAGTCTGAGGGCCCAGGAGGTATTCAAAGGAATGTCTGTGGAATGAATAACTAGGTAAAAGCAGACCTATGAAGAAGTCAAATAGATGGAAGTTCCAGGGTCAAACAAATTCAGTCAGCTTGGCTCTCATTCAGTGCCGTGGAGTGTACAGGTGCCTACTTCTGTGCTGGGGACTGTGCTAGACATGGGGAGTCCAGAAAGGCAGGAAACTCAGCTGCCTCCCCAACAAACCCAAGGGCTTGAAGGCGAGATGGGCATTTAACTAAAGAAATGGCCCAACTGTGGGCAAGTGGAAGGAATGGCGGGGGTACGAGTGTTGGAGGTCGCAAAGGAAAAGAATGTGAATCCTGTACCTGCATGATGACTAAAGTCAGTTTCAGAAGGATAACAGTGAGTTCACTGGGTGGGTGGGCAATCCAGGGGGAGAGCCCAGTGGAGTCAGGGGCTTCCAAACCTTGGTGGAAACACGTTGCTATGTCCCAGAGACTAGTAGCTTCTGAAAGAGAACATACGGTGACTGACAACTGGTGGAGTTGAGGATGTTCTTGGTCATGAAGCATCCATCTTTCCTTCTCCAGAGGAGGTGCAGGTCTGTGGGGACAGTGTCTTCCTCTGATGCGGCAAGGTGCCACACTTCCTGACTTCAGGGATCCCGGGGAGCTTTGGACAGTGCGTCCCTCCGGCCCCTGCCCTCTGCCCCTGTTAATTGCCTGTCTCCCGGGATGGGGGAGGGGAGAGCTGCACAGCCTGTAGCACCTGCTGAGGGTGTATATCACCAATAGTCTTATTTCTTAAAGTCTTCTTGTTAAGCAGCACAGATAGGCATGGCTTTTTTTTCTTTTCTTTTTTTCTTCTAACACTTGCCATCAATAAACTGTGAATCTGTGACTGTAAATAAGACAACTTGTAAAATTGCATTTATGTTGATATTTCCAACTTAAAATTTATTTTGCTTTTACTTTAGTTTATTTATGAGCCAGGAGTGACACTGATGAAGAATCTGTTTCCACACTAATAACACTAAAATAGATTTAGGTGCCTATCAGATGGAAGCTGAGTATCATTTTTAATTATGATTAAGGTGATGTTTTATTATTTTCCCCAGGAGAGTCATGAATTTTGACTCTGCCTGAAATGTTAATTGAATGCACCTCCTGCCCCTTCAATCAGAGGATAGGCTTGGAAAATAACTGTGATCCGATGAGGGCCATGGCATCGGGGGAGCTTTCACCGCCGTGGGTTCAGAGAATCCCTCTAGATGCCTTTCCCCAGAATCAGACAGAACCATGTGGATTTGAAACCCAGCCATCACACCAGGTAGCGGTGCACACTTTGACAAATTATTTCCTCTTTTAAGCCTGAGTTTCTTCAATTGTGTAATGGGCATGATACCCACCTCACAAGATGAGGAAGTTATGAAACATGTAAATGCACAAATACCCGGCACATAGGAAGTGCACTGAGCACTGTTGTGGTTGATTGTTGCTGTTGTTGTTGTTGCTGGGAAATATCAAACTGATAAATCAGCGCATGGAAGTGCTGGGCAGAGAGCAACAGGGGCATGTCAGGGCAAGCAGGACGGTGGGCCTGGAGGAATTCCAGAGGGTGTTGGGCTCCTTCGCAGCTGTCTGTGGGGCATCTTATGTCCTGGGGCATCCTCATTTAATTCTGAGAGGTCACATAACGTAGTAAAAAGGGCATGCGCTGTGAATTCAGGTGGACTTGGAATCTAATCCTAGGATTATTACAATGGGAATAATAATGCTACTTTTAGTTATTGTGAGGATTATGGATAATGGAGTAGAAACATCATCAATATTCTTGGTGCCAAATAGCAGGGGCCAACAGTATGAACTGGGAACAGAAAACGAAGAATGAGGAACATGTTCTCCATGACAGGCTTGTGAAGATTCGTCTTCTAATTAGGGAAAAATGCCAGTGAGCTTGTGGTTGGTGTTCAGAACTGTGAGCTGGAGACCATGAAAGGGCCTTGACATAGACATTGGAGCCTTGGCTTGGCTTTCAGTGATACCTGTCCATGAGGGTTCTCTTCTTAATCCAGTGGCTCCTTCCTGACCATGTTGAGAACCTGGCCACCCAGCACTTAGGACCTAATTGTTGGTAGGGTAACCAAATTATTAGGGTTTTCTTGGGACTTTCTTAGTTCCATCGCTAAAAGTCTGGTGTCCTGGGAAATACTTCAGCTCCAGGCAAACTAGATGGGCCATGGCCCTGCTTGTCCCCCTAGAGGTGAGAGGTGACTGTTGGAAAGACCTGGCATCTCACAATGCCCAGGACTACTTTTGTGTTAAACTATTTTTTTCCTAAGATTAAAAAACAAACAAACAATCAACTTCAAATTGACATAGACAGTTGTCTTTTATTTAAAAACAAGTGCCGGAACACAGAACACCTGGGTCTCTAAAGTGAAACAAAATGATGTGATGCATTTACTTTGTGGTAGTTCTCCCTTCCTCGTGGTTTTTGGTGAGCTTGTTTTTTGTTTTGTTTTGTTTTTTGAATGGGCGTCAGTTGAGTTGGAAATGCAGGTCTTTCAGTGTGTGGAAGGGAGTAAGGGACATGGACAGGGAGACACCTCTGGCCCTCAAACCCTCCCCAAACAAAATCTGCGTCCCCCGTATGTGGCAAGAGACAGAGAGCTGCTCCAGCACCTGCCCAGCCACTCTGCTTCATCCAAGTTAGTTCCCCATAGGAACCACGCTTCCTGCCTTCCCTGTTCAAACGTCATTTTCCTGTTCAAACAACTCCAACTGGAAATCTGCACCTCGATAGAGATAAATTGGCCCGGCAGATGTTCTAGCTGGAGCAATTGCCCTGCAATTCACACAGGAATCTTTAGTCAACATGCCGAGCCTATGGTCGGAGAAGCATGACAAGGCTGAGGCTTGAGCAAATGCTCTTCTGAGGGCTTATCTGACAGCACAGTGCTTTGAGGGCTGGACCTCTCAGGAGGAAATGGTCAGGGAGAATGAGGGTTATGGATTCTGGACTAACTAGCTGGCATGACCTGAGCCGGGGGGGGAAGACAAACAGCTTCCACATCGGGTACCTCCAGTGTTCCAGATAGAGTGTAGGCACTTTGCGCATTTTATCTACTTTAATTGTCTGCCAGACCCTAGGGTGTTATTAACTTCATTTTACAGATGAGAAAATAAAGGCTTAGGGGTTCCTAAGAGGAGAGGTAGTTTGTGCCCCAGGGGTCTGACAGGAAAGCCTGCTTTCTTTCCTCTGTTACATGCCAAATTCTAGCTATCCTCATCTCATCCATTATTTGTGGAAACTACCCAGCCAAGAGAATTTGGGAGTACAGGAGGTTAGAGATGTCAGGGAGGTGTTTGGAAAGGCATCGTTTAGGATAGTCACCAAAGTGCCCCATGACACAAGGCACTGGTGGCTGGCAGTGACACAGCCACGCCTCCAGCTGGCAGGGAGAGCCCAGCACGACAGCAGTGTGACCTCAGACATCAGCCAGGACTCACATCAATTTAAGAAATAGCAAGTATCCCCTTTAAGAGGTATGGGCTTCATGTTCTTAAACTTTCGTTTGCATTCATTTGATGCTGAATTTATTCTGGGCCTTCAGAGTCTTCTGGGATAACTTTTCCTTCTCTGCCACCTCCTTGTGCAGTTTAGGAACTATCTGCTCTTCAGTAAGGAGCACTTCAGTGTGGCGGGCAGAGCTCACGGAGGGGCTCATCCGCCCAGGAGCTCCATGGGGGGAGTGGCACATCTCAGGGCCTTTGTCCACCTGCATGTGCTCCATGACCTTCAGTTCAACACCTCCCTCTGCATGTTTAAGCATGTGCAGCAGATCTCAGCACTCTTTTGGGGCCACCACCTCTGTGTCCCGCCCCACCTGCCAGCTCCACCATTGTAAGGACAGAATGGCACACGTTGCCTCCAGAAAGCAGTGTCTTTCAGCTAGTTGGTGGCTTTTTGCAAATGCATACCCTGATGCCCTGAAGAGTTTCACGGTGTTCTTAAGGTGGACATGAAGACTGGGACGTCTTGATTTGCATGAGTTAGTAGCATTTGGGGTTCAGATGAAGAATGGCTCATATTCAGAGATCATCTCAGGCCACAGGAGGGAAGAACATGCTTAGTTTTTGTGATTGGAAACTTGGAAATCATTTGTGCTATGGAGGGCTACATCAAAACAAGGCTAACAGAGAATGTCCTAGGAAGACAGACATTACTCACCACCAAGCACGTCTGAGGATCGTGCATTCACACAGCGCAAGTTCATGGGAGCTCCGCTCTGGGCCCAGCCCGGTACCAGCATCTGGAAACACTGAGTGAGCCAGGTTGGGTCCTGCCTGCCAAGAGCCTGCCATCTTCCAGGGACCTTCAAAGTGCACGCCAAACTGATAGTGGAGTCGGGACGGACCGCAGGAACAGGAGCGAGGGCATATTGCCACGTCGCACAGTTACACCTGAGAGTCACAACTATATTTGGCCATGTCTCTTTGGGGGAGTTGGAGTTAATGCTTCCTGGAGTTTTCATAGAGAAGAAATGAGAAACATTTATTTCCATTACGTTTGAGAAGTCAAATCTCCACAATCATTTGATGTAATCTGTTCATTACAGGCTTCCCTGGAGTGGCATTAGAGCCACTGTCCCTGTGAGGACAGCCCTGGAGTTGCAGCCAGACATTTCTCTGCACAGGAAAGAGCCAGGCCGCTCTCAGGGTGGACCCTTGCCCAGAGAGAATTAGGCCGAATGGGTGTGAAAATCCTCCCGGGGGGAAAGAAAAGAAAGGAAAGCATCTTCTTTTAATTAATCACTTTTTCCAAACTTAGAGTAAAACGCTCAAATTAAAACCCATTTTAATAATGAAGCCATCATTACTGTGAAATGCGGTTTTAGGCAGATCTTAATTCAAAGCCTGGCTTTTCTATGAAGAAGAGTGTTGCTTTTTGTGTGACCTTTAATAAATCCAGAATGGACAATATGGAATTATAAACGATTTCTTCAGCAGCCACATCCTGAGAAGAGCCTTTTCCTCACTGACTGGCTCTCCATGTCCACACTGTGACGTTTGTGCCAGGTGGCACGTGTGTGGGGACACGTGAGTGTGTGGTCCCCTCTGTGAGTGACACAACCACATCCTTTCCAGCTGGCTTTTCTCTAATCTAGCCTGGTAGACATCCAGGCACTGTCTGTGGAAGGGAGGGAGGGAAGAAGGCAGGAAGGAAGGTAGGAAGGAAGGGATATTACCAGAAGGTAACATCAGTGTTCTCAGTACTAAAATTTGGCATCCCCTCTGGGCCAAGGCCACTGAGTTTGCATTTGTAAAAATGTTTTACAAAAACTAATCATAAGTATCTGCTTTCATGGAAATTTGTTCCAGCCTGCATGATTTACCCAGCATCTGCTTCTATACTTTGGTAGTTTGCCTAGTTATTAAATGAATGTTTTGTGAGTAAGAGTCTGAAGAGCACATTTGCTTTCTTCCAAATGTTGGCAGGAAGGCCTAAAAGTGTTTTGTGACATTTGGAGAAAACATCTTTCCTCTAGTTCAGTGATTGACACCTGGCTTTTTGAATGGGGTGGCAAAGGAAAAGGAAAGCCACAGAGGGCAGCTGCTGCTCAGTTCCTGTCACTGGGACACGGTGTATGCAAGAGAAAGGATGGGTGGCTCTCGCCTCATGGGGCTCTGTCCAGTGAGGGGAACAAAGAACTAGACAACACAAAGAAACAGGCCTCGTTCCTGAAGCCGTTCCCTGGCCCAGGCTGGAGAAAGCAGGAGTTGCTCCAGTAGAGAATGGTAGCTGGCAGGAAGCGGGTTCGAGTGCAGAGCTCCGTGCTGATCACCCGCAGCCAGGCAGCCACAACATACCTGGGATCACGGGGTGCTTAAGATAAGAAGCTGGTAGCAGCTCAAGATAAGAAGACAACAGTGGGGTGACACACAGCAGCAGTGGGGAGACAGGGCCCGGTTACAACACACCACAGATGCCATATAAGAGAATTTGTTTTCTAAACGGAATGGAGAGGCATTGAAGCTTCAAGCAAGGGGGTCACACAATGACACAGGGGAACAGTGATGGGTAAGAGTAAACCAGAGACCAGGCGTCACTTAGGAGGCAGTGTAAACAGAGAGTGTGGGGAAAAGAGGGAGCGGATTCTGGAACCCCAGGCTCAGAATCACCTCCTATGTGAAGATCAGAGCAGTTCACCCCTGTTGGAGGTTCCAAAGTAGCACTAGTGACCCTGGTTCCTCAGAGCTGGTGGCCTCTTGGAAATGCCAAACCTTGGCCTCTCCCCAGAGGCACTGACTCAGCATATGCGCTCTGACAAGCTCTCTGAGCGGTTGGGATAGACGTGAAAGTCTGAGAAGCACATCTATCTTGGCTCATGGGAAGGACTAATGATCCTGTCAGGGGTAAGCAAGTTAGGAAAATTAAGCACAGATGCATCTTGTTGACTTGATATGTTGTTTGAGGAAGTAGCACGGATGACTCAGAGACTTGGAGGGACATATGGGCCATTGAAAAAGCCTGTGAGCTTCTCTCCAGCCTTGACCCAGCCCACTGTATGAAAGTTAATGATGGCAGAATGAAATGTGTCTCCAGGGAGACCAGGCCAATCCCCGGGTGTCCCCCACCCCCAGCCTAAGCTGTCTCACTGGCAGCCAGAAGTATATATTTCTGCCTAAGACTATATCAGTTAGGGCCCCGGGGTACATCTCAGGACCTGTATGGTCCCGGCACACCAGCCAAGGGACAGTGGGAGCCCTACCCAAGGTCAAGGCACAGGGATGTAGAGCAGAAGGCAGATTCAAGGTTACAAGGTTAGAGTCGCAAAGACAGTCAGCAGATCTTAGTCATGGGCAAGATGGAGGGATAAGATGGGGGCTGGCCAGGTTTGGTCTCTAAGCTCCTCTGTGGCCACTGCCAGCTTCTTCAGTGGCTGCGAGGGTGGACCATGGGCGTTAGCTCCACAGGGAGCCTGCAGGAGCTGTCTCCATACCCAGGAAGCCTGCTGTCAGCCCCTCCAAGTTCAAGGGCGCTGTGCTCCTGGCATCTGAGGCGTTGATGTCCCTAATTAGTGTTGGCAGCAGCTACATTTGTTTATGACATTACATAATCAAATTTGTATAATTGCTCTTTTATAACTCACTTTTGAAATGCAAAACACACAGTGCAGGCCGGGAGAGTGCGCAGGGGCCCCAGACAGGCTGGCATCCCAGCCTTTGCTCACAGGGAAGAGGATGTGCTGACAGAGAACTTAGCCAGAAATGCAAAGTGCAAGAGCTCTTCCCAGATCTACCAAATTCACGGATGGCTCCCTGTCCAGAACACACCTTAGCTGATTTTTTTTTCTTGTTTTTTTTTGTTGTTGTTGTTACAAAGAGATAAAAAGTCCAGGATTCTGGGAGACAAGGACCCACCAAGAATTTCAGTCTTCACTTTTTTCTCATAGGTGGAGCAACATCCAGACACAGCTCTCATCATTTCTTCCCTCACTTCTTAAAAATATCCCCGTAGTTGACATTGAGGGTAGACTGTCAGAGTTGTGCTCAAAGCCATAAATGGGCTTTTGTTGGGGGCAGTTGGGTAATTTTTCACAGCACTCAGGGGGCCATGTTCTGCCTCTTCTGGAACTTTCTGTGGGGCAGACATTGTGGGTCCCTTATGTCATTTAGGCACATTTCTCCCCATTCTTTTCTAGAAATCATAAAATAGGTAAGGAGGGCCTCTGTAGAAGAGATTTACAGAGTTCTCATCGCTCAAAGTAAGTACGTTACAAATCTAGGAAGAGGTGCACATTTTTGTAAACCTTACCTAAGAGATAGAAATGGTCCAATTGCTAATCTTCATGTCTTCTTGCAAGAAGGAAAAATCATCACATATAAGGGTGAGGAGGTCTTGGGCCCCGTGGAGGGGACTTTTATGAGAGTTTCCCATAACTGATTGACAAGCAAGGCTCTCCATCTAGGACTCGTGGTTTCAAAGATTCCACGAACTATCTGAAATAACCGTGTGTACAATTTTCATAGAGGTGCGTTTGTGTATGTTTATGGGAAGCAGGACCATGCCATTCATACAATTGCAAAGGCTGTGATTTCAAGCAGCTGATGAACTTAGAGGGTTTTTTTCATGGTTTCAAGTTTATGAAGAGCCTTCAGGCACATCCCATATGGTCCTCGTGTCATCCTTGTGAATGGGGCAGAGCAGAGAACAGTCTCTCATTTATAGTGAGCAAATGGGCATAGAAATGTTCAGTGGTGGTTGGCCACATGCCTATTAATTTTCAGAAACTAGACACAGCCACGGTTCTGACTCCTGTCCTTTCAACTCTGGCACAGTTGTTAAGAATGGAAAGTACTGGCTCCATCTACATAACCCAGGACATTTGGAAACATTTCAGATCCTGACATCCTCAATCTGGAAAATTTGATCTATGTGTGTGTGTGTGTGTGTGTGTGTGTACAGGTCAGATCTCTGCCAACCCAAATATTTCCTTTCCCCACATGTTGCTCACATGAGGGTCATGGGTGGTATGAAATGACAAAGCTTTTCCTAGGTCACAGTTAGTCCTAGGTATAACAGCTAAAGATAAGAGAGACATTTCCTCAAGAATATCCATGAGTCCCCTCTTCCGATCTTTACCCCAGTTCTCTCCTGGGCACTGAGACATCTTTTAAAAATCCCTACCCCTCCCCACCTTCTGATGAAGGTGGACATTAACCTTCATTTTGAGTCACACAGCTCTATAAAACACTGTTAAGAATGCTGTGTTTTTCATTCACAAGCAAACCAGTTCCTACAGGAAAACATGTAGTTTAATGACTGCAACCTGTTCCAACATCTGACTAGAAGTCCAAGTCCTCACCTGCCTGAGCTCTGTAAAGTGGGTGTCACCACATCAGCCTCACCAGGTTATTCACACAGATTGAATGGGATGGAATGAAAAGTGTCTTTACAATTCCTGGCCCGGAGGAGGAGCACACATGTGATCCCTTGCCTTGGCATCCTTCAGAATGAGTTTCTGGTTGGCATTTCCATTCTCTGTCATCCCTGCTTTACATCCTAGAAGAACATATGCTGGACTAAGACAGGGGAGTTTCTCAAGGCTTCATAGTACTTCTCTTTGAACTTGGCTATCCCAAGGTTAAACATTTCTGATTGTTTGAGACTTCTGTTTGATTCAAACAGAAAGACAGCCAATTAAATAGCATTAAGTAAAATACCACCAGAACCATTGTATGATGTTTGTAATGCAGAAATTTTTTTGTTGTTTGCTTTTCATTTGCACTCTGATTCAAGAGTGGATGTCTGTCCAAGCAGGTACACACCAGGCATGTGTTTGTTCTATGCCTAACTCTATATGAGATGATAGAAGTTGGACTTCACACTCCCGAGTCTGGCCAGGAAGACAAGCTTAATTTAATGCCCAAGAAGCTTTTGAGAGCAACACATGTAGTGTGAAAAAGCATAGAATACATGCTTAATAAATATTTTTAAATTAATATACTCATGAAGCTGAATTCAGTTCATTGGGATGGTTGAAGAAAGGCATAGAAGATCAGTTTCAAATTTTTAAAGCAAATGTGCTTCAAACTAATGAAAGACCCTACAATAATTAAGTGTATGCTCTATAAATAACCTTAGATGCACACTACAAGTGCATAAGTCTCTGGGAGAAACTTAGGAGATCAAAATAATTTAATAAAGGAAAGTGTTTAGGTAAAAATTAGAAAACCATGATCCAGTGAGTGGACAAGACATAATCAACAGTAACATAGTTAGCCTGTGCATTGAGGAAGGTCTTGTATTACTTGGAGAACTGATGAAAAGGATTTACTGTTGATCATATGTGTCATAAGATATCTTCTGTGGAAACTTCCATCTTAATACCTTTGAACTGTTTTCTATGGGGTGCAAGACCTCTTTGGGTTTTGACCATCTGTTGCGGGTTTCCTTACTCTGACACTTACCATATGATTACTAGAAGCTGCCTGATGACTGGGAGTACTTAACAAGGGTCTTCCATGTAATCATTTTTATTTTCAAAACCTGTTCAAATACTGGCTTTCTCATTGATAAAAATCATCATATGCATATAACATGTAGATGAGGCAATAAGCAACACGTGGACATGTTTTTGTCAGAAAATGAATAACCTCACAAATATTAGTGTCTGTCCCACGATATTGACTCCCATTTGGGTTATCCCTTTGACTCGTACATCTTAGCCTCTATGTGTCTTTTGGTTGTTATCTTAGCTATCAGAACATCTCTAGAGCTTGCACTGCTAGTTAACATTGATATTGAGGGTTATCTCAGGGCCAATTACACAGCCAGACTAATTAGTACAATGCGATAAAAATTACAGGTTTTAGAGTTACGCTGTCCTATCTAATCAGTGGGTGGCCTCAATAAATTTCTTAACGTCTCTGCGGCTCGGTTTCTTGATTTAGAACCTGGGGATCATGGTTTACAGGATCCTTGTGCTTACATAGACTGCGTTTATGTGCATCTTTATTTCCAGTTGAAAATAGTCCAGTAGAGTATGAAATATACTAGATGTGCATATAATGTGAAAGCATGAGGGGCTCATGGCTAGAGAGAAGCCAAGTGGCCGTCAGAGTCGGCAATGAGTAGTGAGAAGTGAAGACACGTCTTTCCATTCCGTATCAGAACAGCAGGTCACTGCTATGAACTACAAGAAGGAGAAATATCCTTGAAAGAAAACTTAAAGTTGAACACTGATCACTGGAGAACATTTGGCGCTGCAGTTAGACACACATTCATTGCAAATGCCATGGGAGTGTTTCCTTCCATATTTCATGGTCATAGGCAGTCCATCCTCATCATTCACAGACTCCATATTTATGGATTCAGCTACTTGCAGTTATTTACCATTCCAATACTAATGCTCACAGTGCCTTCAGGAGCATTTGTGGGTATGTGAAAAGTGGCAAAAATGTGAGCCTCCCAACACACATGTTTCCAGTTGAGGTCAGACCAAGCAATGCTCTGCTCGGCCTTCTTTCTTCAGCTCTCATACTGTAAAACATGTCCCCTGCATGGTCTATGCAGTGCCTTTTTCTTTTCTTTTTTCCATTTCTGTGCTTTTGTTGGTGCTTTTGCTGTTTAACCTGGTCCCCAAGTACAGTGTGCTCTCTGGTATTCCTACGAACAATGTGCCAGAGAAAGTGTTGTGTTCGATCTGGGCTTTGTTCAGACATGAATTATAGTGCTGCTGGCCATGATTTCAATGTTAATGAATCAATAATATATATTACACAATGTGCTTTTAAATAGAAACACAAGTAAAGCAAGGTTATATATTTATCAGTTAATAAAAATATTATGACCAGAGGTTCTCAGGAACTTAACCCTGTTTTTCCCCTAGGAACTATGATTCGGTATTCGCTAATTCACTGTTTGTAATGACCTATAAAATATAACTATTGTGAATGATGAGCATCTATGACAGCTGATGATGATTGCCTTTGAGGACAACACCCTTGCGTTGCCTTCTGCTGACCTGGCAGCACAAAGACAATCTCTACACTGTGAGGGAAGTGACCAGGAGTGTGGGACAGAGAGAGAAGAAAGGAAGAACTGGCCAGTGTTTTCTAGGTAACTGAAAACTGGTGGTTCTCATTGACCGATGGCTGTTAATTGAGAACAAGGCCCATGGGGGAGATCTAAGCCTGTAGGCATGCTTCCATGCACAGTTATTGAGAGCTATCTCTGGGTCAGACTAGTGGCTGAGATTACAGAGGTGAGGTAGACAGGGCCCTGCCCCCAGGGAACTCATTGTCTTTGATCCCTCCCTCACCACCCCCAGCACTTATACAGTGTTGACTGCACTGGCCATCCTTGCAGTGCATTACACATCACGGTCCATTTCATCTCCACAGTGACTCTATGAGGAGGTATTATTACTAGTGTCACTTTTTAGAGGAGGTAACTGAGGTCAGATAACTTGCTCAAATTCACTCACTACGTGGCAGGACCAGGAATTGGGTCCAAAGAGTGGAGCTGTGACACCCAGACCCTCAACCATGGGTCTGCAACTGTCCTTCCTGGTTGGGGAACAGATGTGGGAACCAAGACAGTCCCAAGTTGTAGGTGCTCTGTGCTGGTGGTGCTCAGAGGGCCCTAGGGAGCCTGCAGGAGGAGCCAGCCCCAGGCCAGTCTCAACTCCAGAGGCTCAGACACTAGCAGGAGAGAGAAGGCGTGAACTAGCAGCTTCTCAACAGAGCAGGGAGGGCTCAGAATGCAGGGAACCCCTCCCCCCAAAAAAAGAAAAATGAAACTATCTTCTGGAGGGTGGGTACAGGCTTCTGCCTGCTAGGTGACTGTTCTGGGACCCAATCTGCATCCGTGTACCAGCTGGTGTTGTAAGAGGCTTTGTTTGACTTCAGTGATTTTGTGTGTGTGTGTGTGAAAGTGTCAACACATTTGCCCATTTCATGATGGGTAATGTACATGAACAACGTGGGGCATAATAACGCAGCTGCCCACACTGCACTGAGTGTTCAGCAGTTTGTGACTAAAAACTGCATGTCCCCTGTGCCCCACCCTCTCTTTTCACCCTATTTTGCCCCAAGCAAGTTCTTTTCATTACCTTGGATGAAAAAAATCCACAAAGGTACATGTTTTTCTGTTGTGCAAGAGGTGAAACAAAAAATAGCAGAAGCACTAGAAGGCATCAAAATCGACAAGTTCAAAAACTGTCTTGAGCAGTGGAAAAGGCGTCTTGATAGGTGTAGTACATCAAATGGAGAGTACTCTGAAGTGACTGGGGTTTAAACACGTGAGAGCACAATTTCTTATAAATACATTCTATTTGGGGGGGGGTTCTCCCTCATACACAGGCTTGTGGGGTTGGCATTCTGAACCACGGCCATGCATGGCTCATCTGAGGCCTCATGCAACCCACCTTGAAGAAAACAAGCTATTGTCCACAAAAAGCAATCACTGGCTAGCCTGTCCCTGTTGAGTGTGATTAAGTGCAGTTTGAATGCACTTTCCACTGGCATTGACTTTTAAAAGTGACTCTCCTGCTGCAGATCTGAAAATAAAAGCCAATTTTAGCTGGAAGAAAAATAAAAGCAATAAAACCAAAAATTCTCTGAGTTTTCTGAGGGAAGAGCTCGATTTTCTTCATTCTTCCCACTCCCACACGGAGCTCCTGAAGCGGGAAGTTTCTAAGTGAGCAAGACTGTTACACAGCAAAGGGGTCTTCAGGAAGACGCAGGAAGGTCAGGCAAAGACCTACCGTATTTTCTGGCGTATAAGACGACCGGGCGTATAAGACGACCCCCTAATTTTACAGTTAAAACATAGGTTTAGGCCTATATTCGCTGTATAAGACTACAGCCTCGGAAGTGGGGGGTAGTCTTACACAGCAAATATAGGCCTAAACCTATGTTTTAACTGTAAAATTAGGGGGTAGTCTTATACGCCCGGTCGTCTTATATGCCGGAAAATACGGTATGCCAGCGTGTCACCCTCCTGTGACCCATAGCAATGCATTCAGGACGCATTGCCACACTGGAGAAATTAGGCTCCAGGGTCCTCAGGCCCCTTGCAAGGTGGGCTTGACTGGTGCACAAGTCAACACTGCATTCCCTCGTCTCAGCCAGCGACAAGGGACCCACTGGGATTCATAAGTGTTCCTAACCTCCCAGTAGGGCACCTGACACCCTTCAATGGCTGAACTCCAGAAACAGAGCACAGGATGGCTGAGGGTGACTTCATTTATTCTTCTATTGTCTGTCTCTGTCTCTGTCTCTGTCTCTGCACCCAGGATACAGGCCTGCCTCCCCTCCCATTGTTCTTTGATGTGTCCCTGCCAGAGGGAATTCAGCGGTGTAGTTCTAAGCAGATGCTCCTCAATGCTTAATCTTAGAGGTAAATAAAACCAATAAAAGTGTTAATGGGTGAGGGATGGAGAGAGAGAGAGAGAAGAGGGGGACAGGTAGGGGAGGGAAGAAGGGAGGGAAGGAAGAGGGAAGAAAGGGAAGGGAAAGGAAAGGAAGGGAAGGGAAGGGAAGGGAAGGGAAGGGAAGGGAAGGGAAGGGAAGGGATCAGGCAACATTGGAAATTTCACAGCAACAATGAGATCCAAAATAACCACAGCAAAGTTGAGAAAGTATTGAGTTCATATTATAGGAAAGTAGCTTCTGGGTTCTGATAAAGCTAAGAATGCCGTCTTCCAACTTTATGTTAATTGTAAGACACACTAGGCTTTACATGTCTTCATGCCTCAAAAGTAATTCCAGTTCTCAGCTACTAGAGAACATTTTGAAGATGTGTCAATATCAGTATCTTGTTTACATATTGGATATTAAAACTCATTATTCATTTTCAGTAGGTTGTTCTGCCTTAAGTAGAGACTAAATAAGTGATTTGGGTCTAGATTTCTACTTGTATGTTTTGGTTTCATCCATCATGTTTGCACCACGCATGACAATTTAGTATTGGGTGAATGGTCACCACATAGGACATTGATTAGTCTAACAAGTAATCATCCTTCACAGTAAGTTTAAAGAGACCCAATTCATAGGTCCCTTGGTTGTTTCACCGGCCATGATGTGAACCCGTAATCTCTCCTGAGTGATATGGAGAGCATGAGGGGAGCGATGGCATCTCATGTGCCAACTCTGATGATGAGTTGCTATCTGGAACGTTGTGCTGAAAAGAATCTCAAAGCTGAAAGCAGCTCAGTAGGGAACAGTATCATGATCAGTCAGCAATGTCCACTCTGCATGCAGGTGGAGCAAACTGGGACAGATGAGACCCATGTCCTGGACTGAAGCTGCAACAGGTGGAAACCTGCTATACCTGGAAATCCTAGGGAGATGGAGAGTGAGCCACATTCCTCCCACACCATCAAGTTGAGTGTGTGGCCGGGGGAGACTGTGTATCTCCTTGTCTGTTACAACACTTGGGTCCCTCCTCTCAACCTGCCACGGCTCTTCTGAGCACCTGTCACTCTCTAGAAGCCTTAGATCCTTCCTGAAAAAGGATGAAGAGAGTGCAGCCTACTGAGCGAACTCAGATAGAGGACATTTTGGCAGGTCTGCATTGCTCTTGGTCGTAAGTTGTCTCTGACATAGATGCCTCTGCCCTGGCCTAAGCACCTCAGGCTGCAGGGCCTGTTTCTAGGGCCACTGCACATGTCTGGTTTCAGAGCAAGGCAAGAACTCATGAGAACTGAGGGAACAATGAAGGTCAAGGAGAAAAGCTGGCCCTCATGGATGCAGAGAGAGCCAACCCATAGCAATGACAACTACCTAAGGAAGCTGAAGCTGGGTGGAATGATGGGAATGGTCCTACATGCTCAAGGTGCAGGCTGCTTAAAACCACCATTCGCCTCCTTCAGATGGAAGTCCGCATGACACACCACGGCCCAGGCCAGCAGACAGGCGAACCTTTATAGCACAGGGAGGAACTCGGTGATTTCTAGCTTGGTTGGCCTGAGGAAGGGCTTTGCCTTCTTTTGATACCTCAGCTGCGCCTTCACACTGAGCTTTGGAGCCATGAGCATTCTGATGTGGCTCAGAAGGCCCAAGGTCAGGGCCGAACAGCATGGCTAAGGGCCCCGGGAGACTATACCTGGGAGGTGTGGCTTTTCTTGGACTCTGATTGATCCTGTGAAATGAAGTTATATCCATGTTGACATCCATTAGCTACTGTCACCTAAGCATATAATTTGTCTTTAAGAAACAGACGACATAAAAATGAGGAATGAAGTAATAGTATTTAATGACAACTTTGAGCTTTTTGGTAAAAGGGCTCATTAACATGCCCCTGCAGTTACCCTCACATAACTTACTGTCTAGTAAGTGATCCATGTCCCAAGACCCAACAGGGAGGGACCAAGGACACTGGGTCTCCGGTGGGTGGAGGGTAGTCACCCAGCAGAGGCCTGGACCAGCAATGCATGGTGAAAAGAGCACACTGGATGTGCAGTCGTGTGTCTATCCACCCGGCCCGTGGACCAGCCTTTCACTTGGTGTTTATAAGCCACATGTTGGGCACTGGGGACACAGAGGTGACTGAAGCTGAGTTCTTGTCAATGAAGGAAGATTGGAGAGTACATATGGAGAAACATGGGCACACTGTAGTGTTATGCATACTGAGATCGATCAATGGGCAAAGGGGTGGGCAGGTAGGACTGGCTGCAGCAAGCTTCCCTGTGGCACTTTGGGGCACATTAGACAATGACAGCTCCTCTGGACAGTTGCTCCCATGCCCCCCAGCCCCCCGCAGGCATATGGCTTAGCAAGCAGAGTCATCACTGTGTAACTTAGGAGGAGTCCCAGGCTCCTGGCTGACTGGGCACCCAGCCGTGGTGTTGACTCCGCCGAGGGGATCACAGGAACGCCCGGCACCCAGTGCGGCATGCACTGTGCACAGCTGTGCTCGGCGCCCCAGCTGCAGAGCCCAGAAGCACATGGCCGTGTTGCGACTCTGATCCTGGGCAACATTTAACACACCGCTGAAGCTCTCAGTCTCACTTTCTATAAGTGCAGGATGGAAACCTTGGTTATTGTGAGCTGCAATCAAATGAGATAATGTACGGTATGTAGCGGTGCTCTGGGCCCTGAAAGGCTCTACACAGAGTTAAATATGATTCAATAGAGATTCGTCTATTGATCAGGGAGGTCTTTAATAAATCTGCCAGTAGGTAAACCTACGTTCCACACCTCTTCTCTCTTCTCTTCTCTTCTTTATCTTCTATCTGTCTCTTTTCTCTCTTTCCTCCTCCTCCTTCTCCTTCTTCTTCTTTTCTCTCTTTCTCTCTCTCTTTCTCTCTCTCTCTCTCTCTCTCTTTCTCTCTCTTTCTCCTACCTTCCACCACCAGCCCTTTCAATTCACAAGCTTACTCCCTCTGCTGAGACACTCTTATTTTTGTTTTCAGGATTTTAGTCAAGAGGCAGCTTTTCCATGGGGTTGTAGAACTGGGTATGACTTAGAACTGAATAGTGCGCTTTAGGCCATACCTTGCTTTGTTTCTTGCAGAAAAAAAAATTTTTTTTAAGCAGACATAGAAAATAAACAGTCAGGAAGTGTTTGTCCCCAATAGCTTTATTGGAAAGCATTATTGGGCCAAATGAACTGAGCTGAGCATTTGCATTAATTAAATTGACCATAAACCCAGCTTAATGTTTCATTTCACCTTTCTCCTGGCATGACGGTGCCTGAGTGTTTTGGAACTCAGATATATACACGCTGGCAGGGATGGCTGAAAGATCAGCAACAATCAATGTTTGCAATCAAAGAAGATTACACTCCACATTAATTAGCGGAAATCTAATGATCAACATTCTGTGGGGCAGAGTGGCCCAAGCATGCGATGCCTTCACAAAAATGGAGGTAATTAAACAGTGGACCCTTCTGGAAGGAAAAATTTTCACTGAGTTAAACTCTGTGTGTGCATAGCCCAATTCTTTAACCAATGGGGGAGCAACCCAAGTGTCACAGAGAACTGGGGCAGGGTGAAATGCAGCTCTCCACCTGCATTCTCAGGGGACTTCTGGCCCCATAGGAATTTGGAGTAGCATTAAGAGAGGCAGCTTACACCTGGGTTCAAAGCCCAATCCCATCACTCACTGGCTGTGTGACCCTGGGAAAGTGACTGTAACCTCATTTGTCTGTGTCCTCATTTGTAAAATAGCTATAACAAGAATTGCACAGACCTCCAAGGGGGTTGTGAGGAGTTGACGAAGTCCATGGAAGGATAGGTGAGGTGTTTGTTGAGCAAGTGCTCCTGACTGGGCTCCCATCTTGCAAATAGGAGTCCCTTTATGCCTCAAAGCCAACATATGAGGTGCACGTTATTAGGCCCATTGTCACCAATGAACACGCCAAGACAATTAAAAAAGAGTGAATACTAGAATTGCAGAAATGTCCTAGTGAATAGGACCTAATGGTTCTCATTTATTGAGAGAGCTAATGATGTGGCCTCTACTACTCATTCATTGTCTCCTTCACTCACTGTGATACTTAGAAACTCCTGACATAGGTGAGGGGATGGAAACTCAAGAGAGGTCAAGGGTAAGAGTCTTCACTGGCGCCGGCCTCACACCCAGATGCACCTGGTTACAGAGCCCAGGTTCTGCCCACCGTACTGGGTGCCCACGGGAGGGAGGAGGCTAGCTGGAAGGTGGTGGCCATTCACCCTCTATGCCAGCACTCTCTGTGTGACAAAACAAGACAAGGTCCTTTTTGGGAATGTACCAGCGCTGTCTCTGGTTGTGAGGACAGAATACCTATTTGGGGAACAGAAGCACATGTGTGACCCACTGTCACCTTGGTGTTAACTTCAGTGTCCCCCACTGCAACCCTTCACATGTTGGGCCAGTAGATGATATAATCCTCTATTGCAAAGCCAGGTTGTACGTGTGTCCAGGGTGGAGGGAGGGGTGTGAGGGTGGAATCCAGGGGGATCCCCCTTGTCTACCATGTGGGTCTGTGGATCTTCAATTGGAAACCGTGGTGCAGGAAGTGGCAAGTACCACAGGGACACTCAGCATTTCCAGATGATTCTATCACAGCCCATAGAATGGTTGGAGCTTACTTGCCTAGAAAAGCATGTGCATTATCACCTAGCTGCTCACAGCAGAATTCTGGAACCTGTTGTGGAGAGCAGTCCCAAGGGAGGACTTGCAGCACCTGCCCCCTCCTCACCCCTTCCCAAAAGACCAGGGAGGATGCCTGCCCTTGACCTCTCATCCTAGTATGGAGACACATTAGCTCCATTGGATAGTCTTGGCACAAAGTAATCATTTAAGAGGAATTACCCCCAACAGCCTCATGTCGGAGAATTCTTCACCTCCGTCTCCAGGTGATTTACTTTCTGGGGAGCAGCAGGATCACTTTGCGCTGACTCACCCAACAGCTGATGCCTCGGTGCATCATTGCTCCCCATCAAATAGATTCAGAGCGCCACTGCGTTCCACGATCATTTATCTCAGAATCTCGGGGAGGTCACCTCTGCTTACCAGGGCCCTGGACACATGAGAGGGCAGAAGCTGAATGCCAGACAATACCCAAGCAGGGCATTCGAGGGGCTTCTCTCTGTTCCCCTCCCTTCCAGGACAATTGTTTATCTCATGAAAGGTCTGCCTGTTTAGGAACCCATGAGGCTGTTTGTGAGGTCTGACTGGTTTCAGAAGAAGGAAAGCTTGGGAAGTTCAAACAAAGTGGGCCCTGCAATGCAGACACACAAATGCGTGTGGGTTTCCAGCTGAGGCAAAGGGTATTTGCTTCAACCAACGAACACTTAGCTTCTAGAAAAAAAGTACAAAATAGAAACCAATTCTGCATTCTCCAACCTCCTTCCTTCATATTTCTTGCTGGTCATGATAGTAGCACCGTGTTCAAAAGGTTTTTCAGAGTGAAGCCATTAACTGTCTACCCTTCTAGAATGAAGGGAAGGAGACAAAGGCAGAGCTGGATAAAGGTCCACCATCTCTGTTTTTGTTTTGCTCACACAGATTCATTCATAAAAGCCTGAATGATGTGGAGAGAGAAAAAAAACTTAAGGTTTTTGAACAAGTGACATTGTAGGTCCACGTCCCAACTCCTCCGAGACTAGCTCAGTGACCTTGGGGAAGTCACTTAATGTTTCTGGCCTCACTTTATTTCCCTCTGATATGAAATAGAGTGACAATTTACTCAACATGCATAGGACATGAACGCGGTCAGCAATGAGTACCTCATGGGGTAAGTGTGGAAAGAAGAAATAAGATCCTGTATGGAAGGAGGGTACATCGTGTCCAAGACACAATAGTCAATCAATAAGATTACAATACCATTCTAGTCATTAGAGGATTCGAAATGTAATGTTCAGTGTTTTTGATTTCATCTTATTGATTGCTAGGTGGGGAAATCATAAAATAGTTAAGGAAGATCGTGATTGGCAATGTTCCTTTCCGTCTCAGCTCAATTTTGGAAATTTTAAAGGTAATAGTTCTTACGCCAACCCAGTTCTTTGGGGGCGGCATGTTGCCATTGGCTCTCTCATTCCATTGTCATTTGTGACGTAGTCAGGTGAAGACCAGGAGCACCCCAGATAAGGAATGACCTCACGTTTTGAGGAAACACATCCTAAAGAATGACTTTGTAACCACCAAACCATTGAGTGTGTCCATAATGCTGGTGCCCTCTCCCACCTTCCCTCCCTCTCTCCCTCCCCCCTCCTCCCCCTCCCTCCGGCAATCACCAAGCTATTGAGTGTGTCCATAGGTCTCTGTGTCTTTGTTACTTTCACTTTTATATTCCACCTATAAGTGAGGTCATGTGTTTCCTGATTCTTTCAGTC
>PVKE010008020.1:0-24373 GCA_004027555.1 Craseonycteris thonglongyai
GAGAGAGAGAGAGAGAGAGAGAGAGAGAGAGAGAGAGAGAGAGAGAGAGAAGCAGAGAGAGAAAAAGGGAGGTCCCAGAGCAGTCTCCATAGTTGTACATCCTTAGTTGTGATATAGTTTCATTCCACACAGGTGGTTCTGGGGCTGTATGGGGCAGGAACTGAACTAGGGGTTGAGAGGGCGGTGTCATCTCCCACATGAGAGGTGAGACCCTTCACCACCATACTGGCAGTTGCCAGTTGGGCCAAAGCTGGAATTTGATCCCCAGACCTTAGGATTGCAAGGCAAGCACTCATCCTGTTGAGCTCTCCCAGCATCCCCTCAACATATTGCCTTTAAATTGAAAATAATGGTTAGTCTTGACCAAGTTTGTAGGTTGTTATAAGATTGTATAATAAAATATGGCTATGTATTCCTGGATATTATAAAGTGATATAAAATTACGATTTCATATTTTAATTTAGTGAAACCTTAGTAAATTAAAGTCTGAGAAACGTAAAGACTCTTAAATATGAATATGTTTTTCCTCAGTGATTTAACTTATTAATTTATTTAATGAACGTATTTGTTATATACAATGCTATAGCCCTAGTTATATTGATTTAAAGGAAACACACAATATTTCCTCCTATGGAGTATAATCACACTAAGGTACATAAACCTTCACCAAATAATTACACAAATAATTATTGAAATTGTAAGTGTAGTTGTTCATGTATAAAATTGTAATAAAACCCCTTTGATTTATTGACACACTAAAAATTAATAAACCTTCTTTGAGAGCATTGTGGAATTAGCCTACATAAGCATTCAATACCCTTTATCTTGTGCTCACACATAGGTATTATATTTTGATCACTGATGAGACACAAAAATATCTCTGAGGTTCTTAATTATCAAAACATCTCTACTTTTCCATGTATTTTGGTTTTAATGACAAAAAAAAATTAGCAATGTCCAATAGATAATATGGGTTAAAAAGTAAAACTTTATTTAATGAACTAGTTACAGCTTATATTTTATAAGCATTTTATTTATTATAATTTTAAAAAATTTTAAACATTTGTGTAAGGAAAAATACACTCTAAAATAATCATTTCAAATAATCTTGCTGACTTAGCCAACGTTTATAAGAAATTCACAATGAATGTAAAATATATAGTGTTGATAAGCTTCCTTAAGTATAAACAGAAATTTGATTAAAATATTAAAGTAATAGACAATTAGGTTAGGAAATTTTATATAATACATCTTCAGACCTTAAGACATTAGGAAAGCAACAAAAGTTTTATTGAAAACATCTGGATATATATTGAATACAACCTCAAAACAAGTAGAACTATGAATGTAATCTAAATTTTCCCCAAATATGAAGCAGATAACCTTTAATTTTTGTGACTGTAATAATTCTGGCCAGCTCTAGATATCTTTTTTATTGCCCTGTATGTTTCTGAAATCTCTTGGAGTTCCTCATATGCCAAGTTTTGAAATTTGGGGAAATTGGGGGCATTTGCTTAAAATATTATCTTTTGTGCCTACTCTTCAGTTCAATAGAGATTTTGTTCCCTTTAAGAGTTTGTGATACATATGGATCAGAAACTGCTTCTGATAGTGTTTAATAAGTATCATTTAAATAAAATGCTATTGTCTGACTTTACTTAAATGCAAATGTCTAAGCCTTTAGACTAAACATATGCACGTTTGTCATAATATTATAGACATTTTTCACTGGAAGAAAGTACATGAAACTCAGTCTCATAAAAGAAGGAATATTTTAAGTTCCTCTCCACGGGAAGAATTATATATGCTTTGAGGCATAATATGAAAATCAACTCCTTATCATAAGATACCATTATCTCTTCTATTTAATTTACTAACTGGACCCTCTGTTCAAGTAGCAGTATCAGGGATGAACAGAGTATGGCTGACCACCAACAACATTTTCCCCAGGTGATTGAAAATGGGTCAGGTTTAATAGGTTCCTATAAATTATAACTAAATATAAAATAACCAACATAATTATTCAGTTTAAATTTTATTTTTGATACCTTGACATATTTAAATCCAATAATCTCTCCCTTTCACTTAAGATTATTCATAGCTAGAAATAACATAAAAAGGATAGTTGCTACATATTTGTAACTATAATAAAAAAGTGTACTACAATGTTTCCCAAACTCATATTCTGCTTATTTCAATTATATCTGACAGACAGGCAGAGAGAGATTTTATCTTTAAAGACTTTTTAAATCAATTAGGAAAGCATGGAATAGTCGATTGCTCATGGACATTCAAAGTGGTTTTGTATATATTAAAGACTGAAAAGTTGTACAATGATAATGAAGAAGAGTTTTTAACTTTGTTTACACTATATTTCCCAAATGCATTTGAGAGGGGCTCTTTTGGAATCTGTTTGTCTGTCTACTATGGCTGACTCCTCTGTATCTGCTTTTCCCTTGAGAAGAGGACCCCAGTGGCACGCACAAACCCTGGTAACAGTGGGATCAAAGGGCACTGGCATTGGTAGCTTTTAAAAGCTCTCTAGTATATATGGTGATGGAAGGAGAACTGATTCTGGGTAGTGAGCACAGAATGCAATATAGAGATGATATATTATAGAAATACACACTTGAAACCTGAATGATTTTACTAGCCAATATCACCCCAATAAATTTAATAAAATAAAATAAAAAAAGTTATCTCGGTGATTCTAATAAGTCAGGGTTGAGAACCAGTGCTCAAATGCTTCCTGTATCACCTAGCTAAGAACTCTATAAATCTGCTTTTCTCTGCTTTTATCACTTCTATTCTTACCACAGCTTAAGGGATTTACTGTATTCTCTGTTGAAACACAGAGACATGAAATCTGATTGATAAGGATAATTAACACTATCTCAGTTTACAAACAATTCTAGTGCTTTTTCAAAAACTTCTGTTTGTGTTTTCTTCACAGGAGATCAGGTGCTAATTTGCTGGTCAGAAAATGGGTTCTTGTTTTTGCATCAGAAAACTACAAGTAGCCCAGTCAATCTTGTGCTTTGCAGTCAGACCCAGAAGATAAAAAACAAAACAAAACAAAACTACGTAGCCAAAACAAGACAAAACAAAACTATGTTCAAACCATAGAGGCAGTGTGTTAGAAATTATCTGTGATATAAACCATAATTGTCTCACTTTTTAATATTATACATTATACACATTGCTGGTTAGAAAGTTATACATATTCTTCATTCAAAACATATATTTTCAAATATGTCCCACTAATATTATCTAAGAATCACAAGCACAGGAGGCCCACTCACTTAATTCCTATCCAGAGAATAATCCAACGCCATTTCAAAAATAATTCATCCAGGGGAAGTTGGGATGGCTCAGTGGGTTAAGCACTCACTTTGCAGCCCCAGGGACCAAGGATCAATTCCCGGGACCAAGGATCAATTCCCTGCACCAGCCTGTGTGGACCCATATGCTGAACTGGGGAGTGCCCCCAGTTCAGTTCTCACCGGGGTGAGACCCCGGCCCAGTTCCTGCCCTGTGCAGCCCCACCCACCTGTGGAATGAAACTATGTGGAAAAATCAATGACGTGCAACTAGGGAGACTGTTTTGGGCCCTCCCCCTTCTCTCTCTGTATCTCTCTCTCTCTCTCTGTATCTCTCTCTCTCTCTCTCTCTCTCTCTCTCTCTCTCTCTCTCTCATCAAAAACAATAAAAACAAATCTTAAAAAAGATATGTATAATAAATAAATAATTCATCCAGAGAGCTACCATTGAGCCAAATTTACTTTTCTTGGATTAGCTTCACCATTCACAACTTCTAGTTTTTCATTTTTCTTCGTTTTATGCCCAACCAAATCTAGATCTTATTTCTTAGTACTCTTCAGTCTAGGAAATAAATGTTACATGTAATCAGTACTGCGGTAGCTTGTGTAAAGTCAATGGGTACAAACTGAAAGCTGGCAGTGCTGTTTCCAGTGGAAAAGGTAAACACATCAGAAAAACTGCCAGGCAGATTGCAGGCACTTAACGTAGTGACTCTAGCTGGCACTTTAAAACCAAACACTTTTACATAGTGGGTATGTGTTAAGACTAGTGACGTTTATGAACCTTGGGCATCACTCTATTGATAGCCTTTTTTTTTTTCCGTGTGAGTCTCTAGGTCAGAAATACAACTGCCAAAAGTTTAGTGCCATGGGGCTAAAATTGAATAGGTTCCTTTTCTAGCTGTAAGAGCCCATAAGAGCACTCTGAGGTCAATCTTGCGTTATGTCATCTGCTTTTCTAGGGGATAGCAGTTAAACTGTGGCACTTTTTGGTAAACACACACTGAATATTAACACAATATATGTTTTTTTAAAAAAAAACTGCTTTACTAATGTCTGTTGTAACGCATTCACTCACTTTCCAACCCACATTGAGTATAGAAATTTTATTTTTCATCTTACAGTAACGCCATATCCAAGTTCAGATTCTCATTTTTGAACAAATGTTATTTCCTGAACAACCATACTAAAGACACAGAGTTTATTTTAAATATGTGCTATCATTAAACATATGTGCTTCCACAATGACAAAGAGTGGGGTAGGGTAAGGAAGGTATAATTTAAAAATCACCCAGGGCTCTGTGAAGCCTATAACTAAATTCATTGCTCTTCAGGAACCATTAAGCAAGACTCTATGATTACTCACTTCAATTCTGCAATAATAACCGACTTCAAATCTTCTCTATTTGGCTCACTCTACCTGAGCCAAATTGCTTCTCTTTCTTCTGTTAACTGAAGAATTTACTCCATATTCTCAGTTTTCTAAGCCAGAGTCTGTTTTGTCTAGCTTACTTCCTATACTACCTATTTTTGTTTTCATCAAAAGACTCTTGATTTGTTTGCCAATGGAACAGCTCAGTCTTTGTCTTAGCTTTAGAACTATCTCTTGCTGAAGGTAATTAAAAACACAGGAAAATAAAAGAAGAGATAAGAGTTGTAAATAATGTGTGCACACTGCATGTTACATTAAGTAAACTTCTGTAAAACCAATAGCTGTCTAATTTCGGCTTGTTATTTTATGAAAATAGTATTTTATTTGCTTTGTTTTTAAGACAGTGTACTCGTAACAATGGAAACTCTTTAATCAGTTATGCGGTAAACATTTGAAAGCAGTCATACTTTTTTCACACTAAACATAGTTGGAGCCTCAACATTTTCAACCCAGTATTTCAGGGAAGTCAAATAACAATCAATTTGATGAATAATGTGAGCTAACCTTTATTAGTCATCCCTGATCTGACAGATTATTTAACTCAATAGAGAAAGTAAAATGGTCATGTCATTTGGTGAATATAGACAAAAAATGTATACATTTTTTAAGTGAAAATAATGAAACTTTATTAAAAAATTTTTGATATTATGGATAGTTTTACACATAATTTAAGTATAATAAAGACTACTGCAAATATTAATTTATATTTTGAAATTTCCATTATTTGAATGGATATCACCAAGTGCCTTTTGCAATTTTTCAAGGGAAGTGTTCCATTAATTAATGTGAATTCAACAATTCTTCATAATTCTCTCAGTTTCTATGAATTTTATCTTCTGTTCTAGAAGACTGGGCCAAGGACATTTATACAACCAACATCCTTGGGAGATAGAAATGAGGTCTCACTCTAAAGCAGAAGGAAGATTTCTTTACTGTCCAGAATAATAAAGATTCTGAAACAAAGGTTGGGCAGTTTGCTAGATGCCCCCATAAATGATTGAGAATTTATAAGCTTGGGGTTCCTCATATGATGTAAACCCACATCATTCAAATGAGACACCCCCCACCCCACCCCACCCCCGCCACACACACACACACCCAACATTTCCCTCATGAGCTGTGGAGGACATAAACACGAGCATGAAACTCAACTTGAGTGCTATCCTATGAACAACAAAGTCCTTTGTCCCCAATACAGGAGTCTTATGTCAGCATCCATGGAATTAACTCGGCAGCTTGCAAATGTGGCAAGATTTCAAACCCTTCACAGCTCTTGACAAAGCGCTTTCAAATTTTAGTGTAAAAGGGGATAAGGCAATACTAGTCAGTGGATACAAAGCTTTGGTTATACAAGATGAGTAAGTCCTGGAGGTCAGCTGTACAGCATAGGTCCTATAGTTGACAATACTGTATTGTATATTTGAAAATTTTCTAAGATAGTAGATCTTGTGGTAAGTATTCTTATCACAAAAATAATAATAAAGAAAGAAAACAGAAGGAAACTTTTGGCGGTGATAGATAGGTTTATGGCATAGATTCTGGTGATGGTTTATCATTCTTATATTTACTTTTTTAATTTTTGTGAAATATATACTGAGAAATATATAAAATATACATGTATACCTTAAGAAAAATGGTAAAATTAGCACTTATGCAATCAGAAATAAGTTTAGAAAATAAACAACTTATTTTAGAAATCTGTTTCATTGCAAAAGAATTTTTTATCCCATTATATAACTACTGTACTGTAATAATAACTCAATTGTTTTATTTATATGTTTATCTTCCATGGGTGCATATATAAGCAATATGTTATACATATCAAATGTTATGAAACTTTTTATGCATAGAATTATTGAATTCATTGATGACTTGCTTCTTCGACTTGTTATTAACTGTATAAGATGTATCCATCCATAATATTTAATCCTCTGCTTAAGAGTATAGCTTTGTATGACTATACCATAATATATGTGCCCAACTTACTACTGAGTGCCTAGTATATTTTTATAAAGCTTTGCCCTAAAAAAAGTCTGTAGCAGACGATCTTCCACATGTTTTCTGGTATACATGTAAAGAGTTTTTTGTGTTATATATCTAAGAGTAGAAACCTGGCATGGTAAATTTGAAGATTACAGCTGATGGAGAGAGACTTCTTATCATGTTCTTCAACAGTATCTAGGCCATTCTGACCTTTTCAACTGCATATACACTGTAACATATGCTTGTCAATTTACACACACACTATGCATACATATTCTCTCATGACGTATACTTAAGGAAAGTAGCATAGGGGTTGGCTTAGAGAAGTAACGGAGTGGGACAAAAAATACTCAGACAACAACTCCACCACCCATGGCCTCCAGGAAGGTAACATGATTGCTCTACACCTCAGTTTTCTCATCTTTAAAACAGAGAATATAAAAGCATCTATTCCTGGAAGTCATTAGTAACATAATATATGTAACATTAAACACACACATACAAGTGTGTGTGTTTTAAATGCTTAGAAATGTACCTAGAAAAACTAACAATTTATGTAAGCATTAACTATCCCTATTATTGTATCTTTCTAGCTACTCAAATATATCCAACTGTACAATAGAAATGTATTAATTCTAATTCCCTTGTAGTGGAATGTAGGAAGCATGTTACATGACCATGCCGTATCTTCACTTCTCTGAATGACTTTGCATCAGACTCCTGGCAATCATTTGAGGCAGTAACATTGAAACTTCATTTTCTGACCGCTTCCTACACAAGGGTCCACTAGCAATGTGTATTATATTCCCAATGTTTACTGAGGCAAATATGAATGCAAAATATACTTTCATAGTTATGACCAAACCTTTCCTTCTGAAATGACTCTGACTTCTCACTCTCAGTTTCTAAACATAGACATATTGTAGAATTGTACACCTGGAATCTATGTAATTTTTACCAACCAATGTCACCCCAATAAGTTTAACAATAAAAAAATAAAATAAAAATATATAACTATGTTTTGAGAGCATTAGTCTATGTTTTTGGACTAGAATACTTCCCCACTTAATACAAATGATTAATGACCTTCTTTGATAAAGTCCACCTATAAAAAAATGGAAAGATGCACTGAGAGGAAGAGTATTAGATTGTGAGGGCTAACATATTAATCACTATCAAGCATTTCATGCTTGCCCACTCAGAATACGTGTGTATTAACCAGATCGCATATGTAACAAAAAAGCACCCAATCCTCTGGCGGGAATTTATTCTGGGAATTGTGTGTGTACAGCATCACTCCCTACCGCCTGCTGAAAACTCCACCCATTTAACTCATTTCCAACTCCTGCTTTCAATTTCTGTGTTAATTCATCTAGTTCTTGATTGACCCACTTTAAATTGCCTGGCTTCTGGTGGTCTTTCCCGTCTCTGTGTATTAATATACCCTCGCTTAGCTTACAAATCCAGAACCTCCAAGGTCATTCACCCTGAGTTCAACAGCTTCTGATTCCTGTCTGGCTTACACATGGATGATGGATGTCGGCTGTGTCCCCCTCGTCCCCACCCTCCACTCCTCGCCTCACCCATCTCTGTTCTGGAGGCGGTCCATTGCTACCTCCGCATCTCTTCACTCTTAAGTCTGCGCATGCTCTTCCTCTACCTCGCCCCTCTGCTGCATTTCAGCGGTGCTATCACTCTCTGTATTGGGACAGAATGTGTCTGGCCAGCGGCACTGAAATCTAGAACATGTTCAGCAGTGCCATTGAAAATAGACCAAGAGTGTAAGCATGCACAAGGTGGATTTCCATGTATGGCCACAAGGTGGACCCTAGAGGGTTAAGAAAACACACCCTAATTTAAAGCAGGATAGAAGTCAGTGAGTGTGGGCTGTTGGTCCTGGGCTCCTCTAACTCAGCAGACTCTGCACGTGTCTGCTGAGATCACGTATTTGGGGGGTAATTCACGATGTACAGGAGAGCATCCTATAGTTTCCTTTATTCTAACCTCATCCACCCTCGACCTTCACCTTTTTACTGTTTGCTGGCTAAGTAATAAAATAAAGTCTAAGTAAGCTCAGTTTAGTCTGAGCAATCCTTCAAGTCTGGATTAACCTTGGGGATCTTTTGTACTCATACACTTCTAACCATGAGGTTGTGACATGGTTTAGTCTCATCTCTAAGCAATTTATGACTAAGAAGAGATTATACCCTTTATATTCATAGCATAATAAGTGAATATTATTGTTGTGTATATATCGTGTTTAATTTATTGGGTCTATCAAGTTTCTATAACTCATTTATATATTATTTATGACAACCTCAGGGGAGAGTCATTTCTAAAAGGATATTCTCTTAGAGAAAATATGATTTGTCTGAAGTTATCTGCCTAATAAAAAACAAACACCACCTTACAGTGATTCATGATCTAATGAACTTATGTTTGACAGAGATTTGAAATAGAATTTTTACATAGCCTACTATTTGCCAACCCTGGGACAGTGGACAAAAATTTTTTTATTTCTCTGAACCTTGGTTTTCTCAGCTGAAAGTGTAGCTAAGAACAACCAGCTCAAAAAAATGTTTTAGAGAATAAATGAGATAAATTATGTGCAAATCTCCATGTTTAATAGCTGCCACATAATGAATGTGGAATTAATGTCATGTTTTTCATTCTTTGTTACAGAAGTAACTTTTAGCAGTCATTAGCTCAGTATAGTTTGTTTCTAACAGGTAAGAATGTAATTTTTGAATTCAAGATCTGTGTTTGCCTCACTCAATTTTGTAAGTTCTGGCATAAGGTCAATCACATTTGAGGCAATGAATACATGTTTGTTGAATGAGAAAATAAGTGATCTAGTAATGAGACAGCGTATGTGCTGCAGTCACATGAGACAGGAAGATTTTTATAGAAGTTCGAAGTGCATGCATGTAGCTGAGCTGAAGAAAATCCTCAGAATACCTCAGTATTGGCTAACATTAAGAGGCTCTCACTTTTGCAGTTTGTATTTCTATTAAACGAGACACTGCCTGAGAGGATATAATTTTACTTGTAAACATAGTTATAATAACATTATAGAATGTATATCAGCATATCCATGAAATAGACACTAATCTACCGGTAACACTGTTCTTTGTGATATCCTTTCTTACCTCTTTATCTTACTCATCCACTGACACAAGTTTTGTATGCACTGTTAAGTAAATATAAAATCTTAAAAAGAACCGGGAATCAAAATGTGGGTAATACCTTTTTATCCCTTTCTAAGAAGCTGTTCTAAGTAATTAATAAACTTCCTCGATGAATTACCAAAAATGTGCACTTTGGTAAATATGTAAAAATCAATATTCAGTAGGTGGTCTTTGCTTCCAAAAAGGTTTTAATACATATTAAATATAATATTACAACTGCAAAGTATTTAATAATAACACAAAGAAAATTAATAATAGGATACATTTTCTACAAAATATTTTTGTGAAATTATTGTGATTGATAAGGCACCTTGGCTATGGATTTAACTTCCCCAATTTGGACATATAAAAAAAGCTAAAATCAAACTCTCTTTTAACCTCTGCCTACATCATTAATTACTACAATAAAATGCTTGAAAAACCTTATGCAAATACCTTAAATTATCTTTTAAACAATTATGAAGTTATTAAGTAAAATTATTATGCCTGTTTTTAAGGGTATTTATTTCATATGCTAAACTGGAAAATTTAGTAGGTACGCTGAAAATTTGAATGAAAGTAAGTTAATGTTGGATGGATAATGATAAGTATTTAAATATAAAAGTGGCATTTTTTTATATCAGAAAAATTCATATATATTTATTTCAAGTTATTTTTCCCATTTGTGAAGTCTTGCTTCATATCATTCTTTTCTTCTTTTTATCCACCATGCCATATTGAAAATGACATTTTGAAATTGGCGTGCACACAGACCATTTTTTTTTAACTGCTATTTTTAATCTTCACATGATCAGGAAAAGAATGTCTCTGGCTCTATACTTTCTGCAATACATAGCACATTACTCATTTTGGTGAGACATATCTCAGTGTCAATTAGAAAGTGAAGGGAAGCAAGTGTTCCAAGGAATCTAAACTATTTTTTCCCTCTTTACTTGAGCTTATCTCTACCAATACAAGTTCTCATTTATGAGTTTTTTTTCTTTCTTGGCCCGCAACTTCAATTCCATTTTTCTCTTTCTTCAGTGGACCTAATTTTAATAACATCAATCATAATTTTGTCAGGCAAAATTTAAAGTCATGTTTTAATATTTAAATTGCCTTATTAATTATTGGAAAGATAATTATTTTTGAGTCTAATATTTTTATTTGTAATGCCAGGCTTTCTCTAGAATTTATTTTTTGTTATAAATTATAAAACCGTTTTTAAGAAGTAAATGTAAGGACATTTTTCTGAAAACAAGTGACCCCACTTTCACTTGTTTCTTTATGTTCTAATGAATCCTTTGTAGTTTATTTCCTAGCATGTTTCTTAGAGAAATGCAGAATTATAAACACATTTCTGAAGATTTAATATATGTGGGTTTCAAATTATATGGATACATATAAAGTAAATTATATTAGGTATTGCCTAAGTTTGGTTTTATCTTTTATTTATTAGTATAAGTGTGTATTGAAACTCTTTACCTAGCATTATCCCTGTTCTTTACAGATCTAATAATAGAGCTTGAGAAAAGCATCTAGTTCTCAAAAGAGGAGATGGCTTTAGTCAAGGAAATTCTCTTCACATCCTTATGTAATGTGTAAACATGCTACACATGCACAGATGTAAATCCTTGAAGTTTCCTCCTCTGTTATTTGTATCACAAAAAAAAACCCCAGAAATAATCATCTTCAAGAAGTGAGGATGGCTTAGCAAGTTTAGCGTTCACCTAGCAGCCCAGGGGTCCAAGAATCGTTTCCTGGCCGAGGCCCGTGCTGAACCAGATGCTGAAATGGGTGTGCACCCAGCTCAATTCTCGCCAGGGCAAGCTTCCCATGTGGGAGGCCCCCAGTTTGGATCCCACCCCAGGACACGCTTTCCACGTAGGAGGCCAGCTCATGGGGGCATGCCTCCCATGTGGAAGGCCCCTGGCCTGGCTGACCCACACTCACCTGTGGAGTGAAACTATATGGAAAGCTGTTGACATACAATTATGGAGACTGCTCTGCCCCACCCCCCTCTGTCTGTCTGTCTGTCTCTCTCTCTCTCTCTCTCTCTCTCTCTGTCAAAAATAATAAAAATGAATCTTTAAAAAAGAAATAATCATCTTTTATAAACTGTCATAACTACAGACTGTAGTTATAATGGACATCAGAATCCTGAAAGCCAATGTAATTTGAGGCCCGAAGGACTCAGGTTTTTAATAGCTCTCAATACTTCAAGAGCAGAAAATTATCATTATTTTTGCCTTAAGCATAATAAATCCTATTTTATATATATTTTCCAAATATTATACAACTATTAAACATTGAATAATTTCATGCAGTTAATTTTACTTTTCTTGAAAATGTGTTCTGAAGTTTTATCTGCTTTCCATGGCTAAAAATGACCTCTCTGTTCTTTTGAAGTAGAAAATACTTTACATAATTTTGGTTTTGAAGATATCTATTTTTAATACAATCTTTCCACTTAGGTAAGTATAGAATGATTTTTAGGTTGACTGCACAGCAACATATTTTTTCAGAAATATAAAAAATTACCAACACTATACAATATTCAACAATCTTCCTAACTTCAGGCATCAGAGATTTGGGTGTTCAATGTTTATGTGTTTACTTAAATATGACCTATCTTTGACTAATATGCTTAGGTTAAGAAGCTTACTAATTCAGTCATGCCTTGCTGTAAGGAAAGAATACGCTAAAATCGATCACCAGGGCCCTTTGTGGCATCAGCACTCAATTCAGTAGCCTGAGTATTGACCAAGATAGAACGATAGCTTTTCTATGAAGAAGGCTACACCCAAGCAGAAGCCTGTTTAAATGTCTGCTACATAACTTATCATAGTAATACTGTTTTTGTACATTTGGTTGTTATTCTCACTCAAACCTATATAAGGATGTATGAGTTTTTCATTGTGAGAAATAATGTAAAGAAGAACATGGAGTAAACCCAAATCCTGACAACAAAGCTATGGTCCTGCCAGATGAGGGAAAGTTCTTCATAAACACAGCCATCCCATTTCAAATATCAATGTTAGAGCCAGTGGCAAGAACAGAGGAACACTTCACAAATTCACAACTAGTGATGAACCTGGGTTCAAATCTCAGTGCAGACAGCCTTCTATTAGCTGTGTGGGCTTGGAAAATGCATTCAGATTTTAGTAATGATAATAAACAACCCCCAGGTAACACAATACTTGAGTTTAATAGGTACTCAATAAACTCAGTGTGCTTTCCTTTCACTCCTTTTATTAAATCATGTTACCGGTATACACCATTTTTCTTAAAAGAACCTCACATCAAACTTTCACCTATGCCTTTATACTTATTTGCCTCCAATATAAAATATTTTCACTGGTCCTACCTATATATAGCTAACAATTTGAAGTCTTTCTGGGTAGTAGCTTTCACAGTGATTTCACCCCGAATATAATGAGCTATTCTCTGAAAATTGAAGGCCCTCAGATTCTGTAACATAATGTGATGCATACCTTGTCTTGCTTTGTTCTCTTTATCAACTGCATTTCACATTCCTCTCAAACCACATTTTTCAATCCTTTGTTCCCATTTTTGCCCAATAAAATATTGTTCAGCACAAAATATATAATCAGTTAATGCATAAAAATTTAGTGATTTTTATTTTGCTATGGTAGATGAACCTCTATGAGGTAATGACAAATAGCAATGATAGTATATTCTCCTTGGATCTAACATTTGATCATTCAAAATATGTTGTGAATATTTAACAAAAATCATAATACTGAAAGAGTAGTGATTATGGCTTTTTTATGTAACATAAAAACAAACTTTTACTAGGTGTTCTGTTGATGGTAATATATAAGGAAGGAGCTATATGTATCAATTTCTAACCATGGAAAATGGAACTTTATTCTCATTCACTGCTTCAAGACTAGAATGACATTTTGTGACATTCAAAGGTCAGATACTTTTGGTCACTGATTTTATTTTAAACCATCTGTAAGAGTGCCTTCTTTAAAATTTGTTCACTTTTGCCCTAATCACAATACCCAATATTTTTCTAAAAGCAACGTCATTTAATAACACCAGGAACAGCACCACTCACCTTGTTAGCATCTGTGGTGATATTCAACAGAACCTATTAAGCTCAAACAGCTTTCAGAGCTTTTATCGAGAAAGAATATTATTAATCCATGATATCCTCTGATTATGAAGTGACTCAAAGAGTGAAATTAATTTTCTACACAAATAACACATTATATTACAAAGCCTTCCATATTCTCCATTCCAATTCAGAAGCTACTTCTTTCAGCTAATCTTCACCTATATCCCAGTTCAATAATGACACATTTTACCTCCATATGCCTAGCACAATTTTGCTTAAATATCATGTTTTCCACATTTATCTTGAAAAGAAGTTGTTCCTTTTCATATATACCCAACTCTTCTCTGGACTATAATTTATAAACCTTTGTGTTTTTATATGTGTGTTTATATGGAAAAGGATGTTTTCAGTATCCAGTAGCTAATTATTTCAAAGTGAGAAATTTTGAAGAATGACTCCTCTTTTATTACCAACAGTGAAGACTCACTAATACTTAAAATCATGTGCATTATAGTATACATTGCATTAAGCCTAGAAGATATATAAGAATAACTAAATTTGAAAATATCTAAATACTGAAAACACACCAAGCACTGATCATTTTAAGGAATAAAGAAAGCATCAAGCATTGCCGATGCAAGAAATTCATTGCATGATTTTGGTTTTGAAGATTTCCATTTTTAATGCAATCTTTCCACCTAAGATTTATATCTAAGCAAAATAGATTTCTATTAATTAAATATGTTAACTTTACTCTGTGGCACAAATACTTGTTTGGCATTTTAGGTATCTGCAATTAATAGTGAGGTGTAGAATTTTGTCAATACACCATAAACTATATTAACAAAAGAATTAATTATTAAAATATGTATGTGTTATGAGAAAGTGTGTTCATTATAGTGACTGAATTTACAATATAGCATTAGCCAAAATTCTTGTTTTTGTATTTCTTCATTTTGCAATATATTCATAATCATATATACTATAAAAATTTAGTCCCTTTGAATATGATTATAGAAATGGTAAATAGCTATGTTATAACAGAATTAGGAATTGAAGATGAAAATAATAATTACCAGAACAGAGACCCCAAATTTAATACGTGGCTGCTAGCAAATTCCAAGGTATTATTTTGCTTTATTTATTATAGAAGGACAATTTTATCTGCTGCTATTTGCTGCAGGTAAATCCTCTGGAAACATGTGGGGGAACAAAAATATTCATGATAAATCATCTTAGGCAAAATTAAGTGATACCTATTAATATCTCTGATTTTTTATGATTTAAAAAACAACAAACACAGAGAGAGTAAAAAGGAATAATTAGTGGAAGGCAAAAACATAAAATTATGACTATAAACTAGTAACATAATACAGATTTTGTTTTAAAACACTGCATAATTTTCAGATACACCTTTAGAAAAAATTGGATTGTTGAAGACACTAAGAAATAATGTGATAACCCAGAAAACATTTAGCATTTGTATAATGCCACGTATTTAGAGAATATGTTGCTTTAAAAATATTTACAATGCAAACTATTTCTTTTGGGATCTTATAGGATTAAAATGGAAGCAAAGTATTCCAACACTAAATTTTTTTTCAATTTCTTTACCTCTATCACACATACCCTTTTTCAGAATTTTGTCTATGAAGTCTCATATTCAGATATATAAAACTTAATAGAATGTAAAAATGTAACAATCCAATAAAAGCAAAGTTATTATTTATTTATTTTACTTTTCATATTTTATTGTTAAATTTATTGGGGTGACATTGACTAGTAAAATTTACATAGATTCTAGGTATACAACTTCATAGTAACTCATCTGCATATTATTTAGTATATTTAGAGTGCTATAGTACACAAATTTTCAATTGTGTCTTGTCTATTAAAAGCCTTGTGCTGACAGAGACAGAATGAATTAATATAGTAATGTAAAAATTATTACCTCATTAGTACTTTTCTCTCTGATCTAAAATATCTTACTTTCCCCAGCTACATTTCTTAATCCCCATTTATTCTTTTATTTGAATGGTAATTATACATATATATTGTGAATACATTTTAATACTCCCTATACTAGAGATTCTGTAAATTAAATTGCAGCTTCAAAACAATACCTAGACATAAAAAAAAATGGTGGCACCTAAAGATATATACTCTAATAAGCAGTCATTGAGACCTTCTTCTGTAGGTCCTTTTCTTTTTTTTTTTTTTCTACTTTGAGATGCTATGTTTGCAAAAGAAAGAAAATGACTTTCTCTGTCTAGACAAATATCTGAGATTGGAAGTAACATTCATTCTCTCACTTTAAAGAAAATAAAGGATTTAGGCTAAGGACTTGATAACGGCAAGGTAATTAGAGGAATTTTGGCAAATTGAGTGCATATGTCATAATCTATTCTGGATTACGTATGTAAAACTACTTTAAGCCATGCATTACGACAAAGAAAAAAAAACCTTTATCATACAAATAAAAAGAAAAGCATATGAAATTTTTAACACTAAGAAATCAGCAAACCCTTTGATCTTTAGGGTCACATAAAAATTAAAAACTAAGTTGCCAAAAATCTTACAGCTGGCTACCCAAATAGGTGAAATTTAAGGTCACCTGATTTATTCAAAGCTGTTTTCACCTTGCCAAACTGTCTTTCATATTAACATCATGTTTTTCCCATACCTCACACTCTGGGTAAACATGAATCTAGGTACGATCATCTCCAAAACTCAGACCACTGAATTTGCTGAAATGCCACCCTAGTCTCACCTCATGTAAATATCATAACCTATACCCTTGCCACGCCTTCACCACTGGAAGAGTTCAGAAGCCCCCACATTGCTAGGTGAAAACTGGACAAATGACAAATTACCTTTGCAGAGAATCTAACTGTATTCTTATAGGAAAAGTCTATAATATGCTTTTCTATGCCACAGCAGGTTCTTGTTGCTTAGCTAAAGGGAAAACCAGTCAACTAGAAATAAAGATGAGACATAATTCATACACAAACATGTGTGTACACACACACATGCACACATACACACATACACATGCACACACAAGCACATTGACATAACTTCAATCCAACTTTCTTATGATTTTCCCTCAGAACAAGGAAATTTGTGATTTCAATGGCATGTCATATAAAGAACAAACATGAGTTCTGGATTACAGTCTTTCGAAAAAATGATCAGGGTGTCCATACCAGGCCTCTGAATTCTCTGCTACACCAGGAAGTGCTTTTGTTTGTTTGCTTTTTCCTTTTAACATGTGTCTCTTTTTCCCTGAAGAAAATGAGTTGCCCCTTTTTGAAATACTTTGAAATTGTTTCAGTACAATCTAGTTATCTATGCCCTTACGGCAATATCCATGTGTTGTAGTTTTCTGTTGGAAATACGATTGTGCTCTAATGTACATCTGTCATAACTCCAATGTCAAGCCTTGCATGCGTGTTCTGGTATATGCGGTACACTTAACTTTAATCTGTCCTGTAATTTTACAACCAATACAACGAGCCCCTGGGCTTAGTCTGCGGTCTGTGTCGATGGGAAAATTGAACCAGACAAACTTAAACAGGCAAGGAAGACTTTATTATAAGGCTATTGCAATAGGGGACAGTCACCAAAACACAGTCTGAACTGGACTCAACTTCCGCTGGAACAAAAAACAGAAAGTGGTCTGTATTTAACAGCTGAGGTGAGGAAGAGATCTTACTCCCTGAGTGTTTGCTACTTGGATTTATCCCTTAGCCCCCAACAAAAGTAAGCTTTCTCTTAACTTTCGAACTGGGGGTAATTTCCCAGCCTGGAGCCAGGCGCCCCTCCCTCTCTGCGGAAATCAGGCTCAGACCCCCCTGCAGAAACTGGGGCCCTCCCTATCTTTCTTGACAATGACATTTCTAAGGGATGGCTCCCAAGTCCTTGAAAAAGACACGCCTGGGTTTTAAAGCAAGCGAGAGGTTTTTAAAAAGACTTACATCTCAAAAGCACAGAGAAAGGATTTACAGTGACAAGTTTCCTAAAGTAAATGCTTTAAGAAAAGGGAGGTCAGGGACTTAGAGGCAGGAAGAAGCCTGTCTAAAGTTGCATAAAGCTGAGGGGAATGTTAAAGCACTCTAGGTTATCACTTGTTCTAATTATCTTTTTACATTGAACCAATCAATGCAGACAAAAGTTTTCCTCTGTTTCCCTGTTATTTCATGATTGGTGTTTTAGAATTAATATTTAATACATTAGGAATTAACTTATATTTAATATATGTCATTTTCTCATTCACATACTACTTGTATCAGTTTTATATATAATTGAGACTGTCTGCAGTTTACATCTTTTCTTAATATTTATGCCCATTTCTGCACTAGTAACAGAAACTTTGTGCTATAGCTTAATATTATTATTTCAAGACAAATTACTCTGTAGTATATTCTTTCTATATTCTAGATATTTCTAGACTGTTTTATTTAATAAAAATTGGAATAATCCTAAAAATTTTCTATCCCCTTGTCAAAAAAGATCTTACTTGGTTTTTATTAGAATATTGTATTAGTGTATGGAGGGAGAATTTAAACCTTTCATTCAAGAGTATGAGTGAAATATGTATTATTTTCTTAACAGTTAAGATGTATGGGTTCAATTTATATTCTGTGTAAAACATCATGTAGTTCTTCATATGGATTTATACAAATCATGATATATCTATATGTTGAAATATAATTTTTTGTCTTTCATTTTTTTTTGGAGCATTTAAGTCATGAAACTTATACTATTTGGTTATTTGGTCATTGTGTATGTAGTTGTGTTTTAATAATATAACAGGTGATTCATCTAAGGTTCTGTTCTTCTGATTCTTTCAAAAATAAAAGAGGAATATGGGAAGTTCCACCGAAAACTTCCATAAATTATAAAAATGACCTAGAATAAACACTGAAACATCATTCAGACTGTCAGCAAACAGCTGCTATACTAATGAGGAAAGAAGAATTTGACGTTTCATACATCTGTATTCCTTTTTCTGGTCATAACTCATTAGCAATTTCATGTGTTGACACCAAAAGCTACTTCTACAAACTATGATGGATGCAGTTAAAGTAAGATACTAACATACAGTGGCCTATAAATAAAAAGGAAGTATTGTACAGGGTTTTATTTACACGTGATAAGATGTTCTGACATTTGCTTATTGATGCTCTTCATAAAAAGCAGTTTAGTGTATTTGAAGTTATGTCATTACATGGTAATTATTTTAATATTAGAAGTAATTATACAGGCATTACATGTATTTGATTAACTGGGTTTCCATTTGCTAATGTAACATTATGCCCCTTTCATCAGAATTGGAAACATAGTTAATCTATTTTGTAATTTTTAAAAAATGACAAAAGTAATCATAGTTTTATTTCAAGATATTGAACAAGACATTACTATAGTTCACTGAACAAGAATTCATGAAACAATGAACATGGTTTGAGTAATCCCAGGTATGTGTCTTTCAACAAAATATCCACTATGCTGTGCACTAATGGTATTATCTTCAGCATAATACTTTGAAGTCACCATGGGTTCTTCAGTTAGGCTATGCTTCCTCTATTTTATTGAATACCTTTAATGAATAACAGTTATTTGTGGTGAACAAAAGATCTCCCAGAAACATCTTTTACTATATGATTCAATGTTTATATGATAGAATTATATTTGACATATTAATCTTAGTCAGTTTGGGTTGCTATAATAAATACCATATACCTGGTGGCTTAAGTGACAGACGTTTCTCTCTCCCAGTTCTGGAGACTGGCAAGTGAGAAGTCAGGACACCAGCATGGTCAGGCTCTGGTGAGAGCTCTCTCTCCGGCTTCCGGATGGCTGTCTTCTTTCTCCATCTTTACACAAAGAATGGAAAGCTCTAGTGTCACTTCCTGACAGTGAGTGCATCAGGAGACTCCACCTATGACTTCTTCTAGACCTAAGAACTTCCTAAAACCCTGTTTTCTATATGCCACCATTTGGGGACAAGGGATTTAACATATAAATTTGGGTGGACACAAATATTCAGTCCATAGCATAACCTATGTATTTTCTCTACATTTCTGTCATATTCTGCTCTCTCACAAGTACCACAAAGTCAGCATTTTATTTATTTATTTATTTATTTATTTAATAAATAAAGATTTTTTATTTTTTATTGTTTTTGACAGAGAGAGACAGAGACAGAGAGAGACAGAGAGAAGAGCGAGGGCCCAGAGCAGTCTCCATAGTTGGACATCTTCAGTTTTACACATAGTTTCATTCCACACAGGTGGGCAGGGGGTCGTGCAGAGCATGAACCCGCCCTAGGGCCTCCCACATGGGGGGCATGCCCCCATGAGCTGGGGGCCAAATCGGGGACCTCCCACATGAGAAGCTTACTCCAGTGAGAATTGAACTCTGACCACACCCCAGTTTAGCATATGGGTCCATATGGACTAGAGCCAGGATTCAATTCTAGGATCCCCGGGCTGCAAACAAGCACTTAATCCCCTGAGCCATCCTGGCTTCCCCAGGACAGTATTTTATATTCCCTAACCTCTATAAAGAACAAAATAAGGAAAACCCAATGCAATGTAAGAAAGTTTCTATGTAATAAAAATTCAATGAGATAAAGATTCAGTGTTTAACAAGTGAAATACAGAAAGATTTCCATAGGAACTTGAAGAATTTAAGTATTTCCTTTCATTTTGTTGTTTATGGTGTTTTTTGTTTTACTACTATTTAAAAAAATTTTTTTTAAACTATGACTACTTATTAAGTGAAACTGAAAATGAATGACTAGAAAGTAAAATGTGTAAAGACTGGAGGCTTTGAAGAGAAAATAAGAAAAAAACTTTCAGTCTCCAACGTTAAGAGCACATAATGCGATGTATAAACAATGTAATGTAGACTTGTACACTGGAAACAATGTAATTGATATCAATTAATGTCACCCCAATAAATTTAACAACAACAAAAAAAGATAAAATAAAATAAATGTGACTTGGGACCTGAGTGTTCTCCTGCATGGCTGCTTCCCCACCCCACTGCTAGTTAATAGCCTATAAACTTTCATTTATGACTTAGGTGTGGTCAAGATGTCTCCTCTTCTGTTTATTCAGTGGGGTTTGAAAGCAATCAGAACACCGTTATCGGTTGAGTTCTGCATCCACAACATCACACAACGAATTCATCCTCCCAGGTGTCTCAGAATAGGGTCATTGGCAGATATAATTAAATAAGATTAGATCACACTTTATCAATAAAAGTGGTGTCTTTATAAAATAGGGAAATTTGGGTACAGACACACATGCAGGAAAATGCCATGTGAAGATGAAGGCAGGCTTGGGGTGATTTCAAAATTGTCCAGTGAAAGCCAGAAGCTAGGATGGAGGTAAGGAACCAACCTTGTCAACACCTTGATCTCAGACATCCAGCCTCCAGAACAATGAGACAGTAAGTTTTTGTTGTTTAAACCACCCAGTTTGTGGCGGTAACCCTAGCAAACTGATTTAAACACCACCTAAAAATATTTAATCAAATAGGAAATCAATTCACTTTTAAAATACTCAGACTTTCTCAGGTTCCTTTCAGAACTAACCCTATAATACTTTTGTCATGTTATGAGAATATTTTAACAATGGACAGACACTGGGTTGATAATGTCTTCACTACTATTGTTTAAAATATTGATCAAAGAATTTGAAAAACGGTTTTAATCCCAAAATTGATCAGCAAAAATGGAAGATATTCTTAATGATTCATATCTAAGTGTATTCTTTTTAGCTCTTTGTATTTCTCTGCCCAGAACTTAGAATGTTACTCACATTATGGAAGCTACCATACTTGGTACAATATTGACCAAAACATCTTTAGTATGTAGTGAGGACAGGGGTCTTGGGGGTATTTACCGGTATACTCACATATGTGCTACTTTCATTTTGCACATGAAAACATTAATCTATTATAAAACAGTGATAAAAGTAGATAAGTCACAATACTAGAAATTTTGCCAACATTTAAAGATTACTCTGGTGTCAAACCTTAATGAATACAATAGACCTTAGAGGCTTTCAGATTGCTTTTTGTTAAAACTATGTGGTTAGAAATATGATCTGCATTGTCAAGTTTAACGTGCTGCAGTTCAAATAAAATTGAAAATTAATAACATCTACATAAGAATTTTTAAATCAATTGGAAATGAAAAACAACTGCTAGGATTATTTTCACTCAGTATTACAAAATGTATCACACAGTTTCTGGAAGTTTCTAGAATCCTGACCTTTTGACTTTATGAGCTTTTTACCTGATATTTTGTTTTAAGATTTTATGACATTTTTGAGAGCTGTTATCATGATAACCATTCAATCTGTTTTAAAGCAACAGTGTTAATTAACGCTTAAAAATATCTGTTTGTCAAGGGTAATTTATGAAAAAAGAACATTTATGAATATAAATTTGGAAACACAGAATCACCCTAAATCACAGTTAGTATTTTTTTTTCTTTTACCTTTCTTTTTTTCTTGCTTAGGTGCTATATAAACTTTTTAAGAGTGATTTCAAAGTGTTAGTGAAGCTTCCAAAAGAGATTGATTTAACCACTGTTCGTGGACTGTGGTAATTTGAGACTCCTTATTATAATAATCTGATCAACAAACAAGTCAAATGGTTAATTATAAAAAAAAATACTATAAAATACCAATAACTGGGGAAGCTGGGATGGCTCCGCAGGTTAAGCTCTCGCTTTGCAACCCTGGAGCCTGAGGATCGAATCCCGGCTCCAGCCCAGGTGGACCCATATGCTGAACTGGGATGTGCCCCCAGTTCAGTTCTTGCCGGGGCCTATGCAGGAGGCTCCCAGCCCAGTTCTTGCCTTGCACAGCCCCGATCCCACCTGTGGAGTGAAACTATATGAAAAACTAATGCTGTCAACTGTGGAGACTGCTCTGGGCCCTTCCCCCTTCTCTCTGTCTCTCTATCTGTCCCTCTCTCTGTCAAAAAACAATAAAAATAAATCTTAAAAATAATACCAATAACTATTTACAATGCTACAAAGCCAAATGGGTTCAATATTTCCCCCATAAACATAAAATCAAATTATATTGCTTAACTTTAAATATGTTGTATATTTTTATCAGTAGCTAACTTTGTGAAGTAAATATTAAATAGAATTGTCTTTTGTGATAGAATACTTACAAATATATATATATATATATATGTGTGTGTGTGTATACATACACACATACATACATACACACACATACATACACTTTTCTGCTTGTACTGGAGGAAATATTGGGCCCCTTAAATTTTTTAAGAAAATGAATTTTATAATTGTACTTATGCTATAGACACACATCATACATACATGCAACAATGAATTTGGCCAAAGTTGTTATTTTTTTAAACTCTCAATGAAAATTCAGTTTTCATTTTCATGAAGATGTTTGCAACTACTATATATGTATATTTTTATATATATTTTTAATACTACAATCTGTGCTAGTGCTACTCTGTTGGTAAAATAAGTATTTTTATTTGTACTACATCAATTCTATATATACTGTATAGAGTGTCCTTCATATATAAAGATAACATTATTAACTGTCTATCATCTGAGAATCACACTTAGTTGTCTTGTCAGTACCAGTGAAAGTTTTGCCCTGAGCAATCTTACTACATACATCCAATTCCTTTTTGACAAATGGCATACTTTTGTGAGATAGGAATGTTAGCAAGTCTATGGCTAGAGAAAACAATTGTGCTATTTGTGACTTAGCTCCTTCATATCAGAACTGAAAATAATTTCAGACAATTATAAAATACTTCATAACAACTGCATTACTTAGAATTTTGTCTGATAATAGATATAAGAATGTTTTATACTAACTAATAATACTTAAGCTATATTTAAAGTAAAGTAAGTGAATAAACATAGTAACTCCTGGTTGTTGAAAAATAATTATTTGCTACCAGGAGTAGACTTTATTTTATTTTTAAGAGTTTATTTCACAAAGTACACATAAGACTCATAGACCAGCATTATTTGCTCTTGTAGATCTTGTTATTCTATAGAACCAGAATCTTAGAATAGGAGTTAATAAACATATTAAATGACAAAGAAAAGCTTTTCTCTGATATTCTCTATATGAGAATTGTTTACTATACTTCATGTATTCATTCACCTAACAGAAAATTACTGAGCCCCTACTAATTTCAGAAGCTGTAAATATGAGTGAGACACAGAACCCTGTACATTGCAGGGCTGAGAGTATAAAAGGAAAGTGGGCATACCTATGTATCTAAATAGTGACATAACCATATCTACCCATGGATAACCAAATTAATTTACATAAACAATTAAGGTATTAAATACTTTATC
>PVKE010008020.1:24473-48997 GCA_004027555.1 Craseonycteris thonglongyai
CCCTTCTCTCTCTCTCTCTCTCTCTCTCTCTCTCTCTCTCTCTCTCTCTCTCTCTTTCTTTCTTTCTTTCAGTTATTTTACTGTTTTTGATAGACAGAAAGAAGGAGGAGGGCCCAGAACAGTCTCCACAGTTGTATGTCATCAGTTTTTGACATGGTTTCATTCCACACAGGTGAGGGGTGGAGGGCACGCAGGGCATGAACTGGGCTGGGGGCCTCCCGCATGGGAAGCACACCCCAGTTCAGCATATGTGTCAACATAGGCCAGGGCTGGGATTCCATCCTCAGTCCCCAAGGCTGCAAAGCAAGCACTTAACCCACTGAGCCATCCCGGCTTCCCCTACAATTTCTTGAAATAAATTAAGAGAGTGCACAAATATGAAGAATGGCCAATATTATTGAAAATAAAGCAATATTTTAAATAAATGTATAGTTTAGTTTAAATTGTAAAAGGTTGTGAATGCATCCAGTAATTGCAATCTGTCTTACTTACATCTGTCTAGTTAAAATTCCTAATAACTTTAACTTCATAAGCAAATTAAATCAGCTAATAGAATTGCTTGGGAGCAAGAGTGAGAAAACTAAATTTATTTGATTATGTATTTAAAATTTTTATTAGAAACTCTATTTTCAGCACTCTTCTAAAAAGTAAGGCTATTTTACTGAAATAAATGAACAAAACACCTGCCTCATGCAACTTACTTTATTATATAATACAATATTAAAGTAAATAAATAACGTGACACCAGTAAGTTACCAACTGATACAGAGTAAAGAGAGAAAGAGAAGATATTTAGGTGTTTTACTTAGATGTTTGGAAAATTAATTTTTCCATTTTATAATTACTCATAGTCCATACTTTTAAAGAATTTGAGAAGATAATATTATTTGAAGAAAGAAGAATTATCATTTGACTTCAAATGTTAGAAGTAGTCTTTAGTAAAAATACATATTTTATACAATTCTGAATAAATTAATATTTTATTCATTTTATTTCTTGTCTTCAGTTCTTTTTGATATGGTAGTCTATAAATCATAAACTAGCATTTACCAGAATATTAAAAAACATCATGGACTAGTTAACTGTATTCCAGAATTCTCAGGAAAGCATTATATTGCTCCCTGTCTCTCACCCACTGGCGCCGGGGACCTACTCGCTTACAGAAATAGATTGCTTGAATATATTCTATTATCTTGCGGGCACAAATAACTGAGACCTCTAAAGAACTCGATAAGCTACTGGTATTCCACTTATTTTCCCCATCGCTCACTCACTCATAAGGTATACTTATTTCTATATTTTTGAGAAATAGATTTTGGGACTATAAAATGAACTGGTCTTCCTAGGCATTAGCAATTTTTACTTGAATTGTGTGAAAGTCAGAGATTTCCATGCAGGGAAATTTTATATGCAGAGGTCCCAGCTTTCTACTCAGCATGCTTTATGAAAGAACAATCAAGCCAGTTGCTATATTTCTTTGATAATAATTCACAATATGATGTTCTAAAGCACAATTCTAATAGAAGGGAATCTAACATTTTATTTTTGCCACACTTGAACATTAAAGTCTGAAAATACTAATACAAAAGGAACACACTTTTTTGATAATTTGTATCACATTCAGATTGCAAATAATTTGCTCAACTTAGATATGTAAGTGACAAAAAGCCACAAAAATTTACTGAATACCACTGACTAAAAAGAGAGAACATGTTCTTCTAATGAAATCGAACTAAGTTGTAAAACGATACATACAGTTCTCATTTAAAATTTGTGCTGTCCTGTTGAATTCTAAAACTGGATGTGTAAATGTGTATAGCCTAGGAAACACTTATGTGGTGTTTACAAAATTAGGTGTGTATTCAGATTTTAATGTATTTGCTCTGTTTTTAATTGCTTATGTGTTCCTTTGTGGTTTTTCATTCTAGCTTTATTGCCATTCAAGCAGCTAATTAACCTCTATTATTAGGTGCTGTCTCCACAAAAAATACACTCTGCTTTATATTTAATTACCTTTTCCAAATCCCAGAGACACAAGGCTTAGAAGATGATAAGGGCAAATGAATGTCTATGAAGAGAAAAGCATATAATTTACATAGAGCAAATGTATATTTATCATTAGAGCATTATCTTAATTATTAAAAATAAATAAAAATAAAAGCAGCTAAATTAAAAAATCACTTTAACATTAGATATCTTGCTTACAAAAATGTTTGGAGAGGAAATAGCTACTTAGACATGTCTAAAAACTTCTATGTATTGTAACTTCATCATGAACTCTTAAGAATACATTCAGCATAAAATTTTATTTTATAAAGATGGTAATTTGTATTAATTTCATTTTTATCAAGTAATGACTATTCATAATACTCTAATAATATTCCAGTCACTTAAAATACATAGAAACCCAGTGTATGTGTGTGTGTTATTTTGATATTGTTGTTCAATAGGGAATAATTTAATAGCCTACCACAGCTTTCTGTTAAAGAGAATGTTTGATGCAAAAAAAGTTCATATAATTGTACAACAGGCATTGCTATTTTTTCCAAAAGTGGAATCAATATGTTGTTTCACAATATGAAATTTATATGACATAATTATAACACTAACACTATTTGTATGATGCATTTGAAATTTATTATGCTAATAAGACACTTTTACGGAAGAAAGTTACATGATTAGATGTTTTATTTTTTTCTTAAAAGAAAGACCTTAACTGGAGGGTGAAGAATTGTTTGCTGGGTAGCAGGTGAAATCTTGAAAGTACGAAGGACATTTTGGTGGTAGTCAGCAGGAGAGGGTGGCTTAGTAGTATGTCAGCAATAGAGATGTCGAAACAAGTAACAAATTCCAGATGTGAAAATATTTAGGAGGAAAACAGATTTCATGCTCTATCAAATACAGGAGGTGAAAGAGGGGAAGCATGGTGCACACTACTTAGGCTGGCTTCTAAAACCAGATGGAAGGCAGTGGCAGGACTACTATTGGAAGGGCTACTGAAAAGACTAAGTTGTGTAGGAAGAACATAGGTGCGGTAGATGAGTTGTCTCTGAAGGGTTGTTATAACCTTGTATTCCAGCTCTGAATCACATGATTATCACATGGAAAGCTCTTAAAAAAGACACCTAAATGTTGTGACAATTTTTATCTGGAATAGATCCCACATGTCAACCATTTTAAAAGGCCCACGTGTGATTTTATTGTTAGTCAACTTTGAAACTCATAGCCTAAGGATGTGCTAATGTAGATAACTAGATGTTGTATAATTGTAAACTTTCATGTATATTGTCTATATATCAAAATCTGTTAAAAACTATTAAAATAGAAACATATGGAAATGAGAAGATATGTACAAAATCTTTGGCAATGAAAAAACCCTTTTTCTAATAGAAACCATAAATATTTACCTGAAATTTTAATAAATATGTTTTATTTTTCTCCCCAGAGCATTTCTGTATTAGTTTTTCAAAATATTTTCCTCCATTGGTAATGTTGTAACTGTGTGTCATTTTACAGAAATATTTATTTAAGCATAGATATGTCTTTCTCGTCTGGTATTAATGTTTTCTGTTTTAACTTCTGCGACTTGTTTTATTATACTTTTATTCCTCTCTTTTCTTCATTAACCCTTTGAATTATTTAAAAAATGATTTTATACCCTTATCATTTTCAGTACTGTTATTAGTAAAATCATAAATAAGCTAAATAATTTTTATGTCAGGTATTATTATTTTTTTAATGTTTAGTTTTACTCAGACTTACTTTTGTCATATATTCTATACTTAAAGAATGCCATAAAAAGGAAAAGAAAAAGAAAAAAAAATGCCATAATGTTTGCTACTAATCATGGCTGAAAAATAGTTTCTACATTTAATGAAATTAATCTAGTGTTTTTCATGCTTAAGATAAAATTATTTATCCTAAGAATCAAGAAACATGTAACCTCATTCATAGGTGGAATATAAAACTGAAAGTAACAAAGAAACAAAAACTCATGAACAAAGTCAGTGGTTTGGTGGTTGCCTGGGGGTGGGGGTGAGGAGGTGGGGGGGGAAGGGCTGGGGGGCATGGGGAGGGGACATTAAATGCAAAAATAAATAAATATATTTAGGCAAAAAAATTGTCCTAAAATTATTCCATTGAATAATAACCAGTAATTTATGAATGTCAAAGAATGAAGATCTATAAGATTTCACCTTTTGATCATTTACACATATAATTATATATTACATATCTTTAATACATTATACATAATACATAACTATATAGAATAGTTTAGAACATCATAACTGTATGCGTATATATATACTTACTTATTTATCAATAATTAGAAGGTAACAGATTGCTTAGAATTCTATTTATAAGATGTAGTGCATATAGATGTTATATTAATTAACTAGAAAACATGAAAGCAGAGACAAGAGGCTACATCATTGTCACTTTTGCAGTTCTAGTGAGCAGTGCAGTGGCAGTAAATGTTCTATTGCACTAGGGCTCAGGACTAACTTACCAGTAGAATTTTATACCAATGTGATATAATACCATCAACACCAGATTCAAATACAACTATTCTTATTTTTCTCATTAAAAAATAATTCAAATTTTGGCCTAAAAATAAATATCTATTTGAAGACATGAAGTTTCTTTCTGCAGTATGCTCATGCCATGCTTTGCCTGCCTTTAAGAATCACAAAATAAGAGAATATTGATGTTATAAACACATGTCAACAATTGTGGATCAAAATATAACTCCATTGACATAATATCTGAAAGGTCTAAATGATTTTTCTAGGCTTCTCATTAATACATTATGGTACAAAGTTATTGGCAATGCAAATTCTTCATCATAAGATGAAAGATTAGATCAAATAAAAAAAGTGCAGTGTTACCTTTTGAAACCCATGTTTAAAAATGAACATTCCACTGCCATTTATGAGGCTCCACACAAAATAATCTCAGAAGCATCATCATAAATGCGACTTCACAGGAGTGAAAGTCATTATTTTTTTCCAAACATTTACGAGGTAAGAGAGATAGAAGCTAGGATATGACAGGAATGAAAATCGTTGTATGACAAGAATTTCAGATTGTTCCTTAGTCTATAATGGAGTATACTGAAAAGAGAAATAAGTCTTCTGTTCAATTTTTATCTCAAACTAAAACAAAACTTCTTCAGTATAAAAATATGTTTTGTTTTGTTTTGTTTTTTAAAATACTGCATTCAAATAGTTTAACTGCACATAGTTTCACAATAGGTAGGGTATGGAGTATTCTCAGTAATAAACATATATTTTCCTTCCTAAGCTGCTCGTTTCTCTGCTCCAGTCATTTGATATTGCTCAGTACGCCCATCTGAGTATTAGTTGCCTTCTTTCAATTAGTCAGTATTTCAAACAATGACCAGTGGAGTTTTATGAATGTTCAGGCCAATACTTTACATCAGCCTTAGGAATTCTGTGAAAAGTAATTCTGAACTTTTTAAAGTCTTTCTACATACTTGATCATTATTTATATGACTTTTCAGTAAAATGCAATGTGTTTTGATGACTCTCAACAAATTGACATTTAATCTGATTGAATATTTATTGAAAACATGCATTTTGGGAAAAATAAAATTGTTATTCCTATCACTTTAATAGGATTAGGACTTAGATAAGAAGTATTTTATTGATTCTTATGACACGAGCTAGTTTGGGCTTCCTCTCAGCATGGCATCCTTAGATCACTTACTTGTCACCTGAAGACGTCAAGAGAGAGTATTACAGAGAGCAAATGATACTTTATTACCTCTTACGACCTAACCACAAAAGCCAGTTCCTATCGTTTCTAGAGTGCCGTATTTGTCAACCAATCAAAAGCTCATTCACAGTCATGCAAAGAACATAGATTCTACATATTGGTGAGATGATCATCAAATAATTGAGGGCCACATTTTTTTAATATGATCTTTAGCATTTATAAGATTTTTGTTCTTCCCTTTAAATAAATGCTCTTTATGGCATTAAGAAAATGTGCTTCTATGTGTAGTTTATTTGAATATTTTTCACTTCTTTTATGAGAATGCACTTTTTTATTTCTGTCAACATCTACCAATATAATAAATATATTTATTCTATCCAAAAACGATTTAGTGTTGATCATGTGCCAGGCTTTGTGGTGGGTTCCAGGTATGCAGAGATGAATCAGGCCAGGTTGCTGTGTGTCAGCACAGGGGACACACCAGTGATGTGAACAAACCATCCTAGTTGCTACTTATAGCCACAGGCCTGTTGGCCAGAGTACTGCTTGACTGTCCTACATTTTCCTGAGCAATAGTTTCTCACATTTCTTCCTGCAAACCTCAAAACTCTCACTCCCCAGTTTCTGTTTATAATCTTGCTCCCTATGTCATTGAAAAACAAAAAGCTATCAGTAGGCATATAAAGTATTATTTTATCATAAAAGTGTACCATGTATGGTATATCCCCATAGTTCTGGCTTCCCTCTAGTTACAGTGGATGAATTCTTTCTGCTACTCTTCTCCTTCATTTCTATACTAGATCCCATCCTGAACCTACTCTTAAAGATTCTCATCCTCTAACTAATTTCACTCTTTCCTAGATTATGAAACTTTATTTTCTACTGATCATTCCCACCAGAGGATAAACATGGTAGTCTAGCTCCATTTTTAAAGAAAATTCTATAAATGAATATGATCTTCCATTTACTGCTGTGATTCTCTTTGTAGCACAATACTTTGAAGGGCTTTACTAAATTCAAGGTTTTGACTTTCTCTGATACCATTCTCCTTTGGATCCACAGAAATTTGTATTTTTCCCACAAACCACTGAAATTGTTTCATGTGAGTCAACAATCTGTTATCAAACCCAGTTTTCCCCAGTACTCATCATAGCTGATGCTACTGCAACATTTGATGCAATGATCAACTTCGAGAAATAGCACCTTTCATTTAAAAAAAAAATTTTTATTGAAGTAACATTGTTTTATAACATTAGTTTCAGGTATACAATATCATAATTCAACATGCATATACACTACAGCATTCTCACCACCAAAGGTCTAGTTCCAGTCACCACACAATTGACCTATTAATCTATTCACCCTTCCTCTTACTCTCTCTTTTTTATGGTAACCACAATTTTGAACTTAGAGGAATGGATTCATTTCTCATCAACTTATTTTGCCATATGTTTACTAAAAGTGTGGGAGCTCCATTTAAGTTCTTAAACATTTTTGGTAAAAAAATAAAGAAATAAAATATTAGAAACAAAATAATCCTTATAAACACATGCATTTAAAGCAAATGCACTTAAATAGCTAAACCCAAAATGTAGTTCATCTTATTTAGAATTCTCCTTTTTAATAAAAGCAAGGTACTCTTAGCAATATTCCATAGGGAAAATTTATGCACAGGCTGATACTTTTCTCTACATTTGTTTCTCAAAGGAAAAAAAAATTATTTAATTACTACTTACACAAGTCAGACTGCTATATAAACACACACATACCACTATAAACATATAAACATATGTATGCATATACACACATATTTATACATTTACTTTTTTTCCTTGTGTGATATTTCTTTTAAATTTTAGTTTTATGTAACTTATCACTTCATAAAATCAATTAGGATGCTTTCTATCAGTACCTCTAATCTTGATTACTTTCATTAATATAGAATTACTTGTTTTTAAAGATTAGTTAGAAGTCTCCCATTCACCTTTCAATTGGTAATAAAAGGATTAGGAGTGCTCCAGCCATCCATTCTGTCACTTTATCAGGAACAACCAGGGAAAGTAAGAAAGATGATCTAGTCAAATCCCCTTGTAACATGCTAATAATTTTCTTCTTGGAAAACATAGAATGTGATTTATCACTGGGGAGTCCATATCTGGTCTGTCTGCATTAGATTGTGTTAATTGAACACAGGATCTATATGTTTATGAGACATGGCTCCCAGAAATTTTTATGTAAATTATGTAATTATTGAGAGAATGGAGGATTCTTATGACTTTTGTGTAAGTCATAGCTATCTTTTGTGTGCATAAGGACTGTATAACTCACTAGGTGACTTCATACCTTAAATCTGGGCCAGAAATCTCTCAAACATGGCAAGAAAGGACCTGCAAGTTGGCACTAAAATCTTGGACTCATTTGTGCTTCTGCTGTGCCTTGAAATTACTTGTACATATCAAATTATTAGAACGTTTAGAACTGGTAAGATTTCTGATTCTTTTGTGTCTAATTGACAACGTGGAACTTTGTGTTATTTTACCAACCCTATTTTCAAGTTTTACTTTTAAGAATACATTTTGGGTTGGAAGGATTTATGAAGGCCAAATTGTGATGACTCGGCTTGAGTGGTTCATAGACATTTTCTCAAAAATAAATGAATAATACCTGTCACTTTGAGGAAATTGGTGATATGTGTTTCCCATGAGAAAATTTAAACTTCAAAGATGAAGTTAGCATTGTTAACAACTTGTATCCACCATTGTGATTTTCACAGATTTCCAAACTTTAAAGACTTCCAGAAAAGATCAGTGGTAATATTAATATTGTACAATAAAATATGTCTACATTTGAAATATCTAGAAACCTTAGGTAACCTTAGTCATGTGGAATATAATTAGTGATAGGTTTGGAGTTCAGTTAAATATTTTTGCCATTTTCTTGTTACTTATCTCACCATACATATATTTTTTCTTTTTCTATATCCCCTCTCCTTCCTTCCTTATTTTAAATGAATATTTTATATTGTTCTGTTCCCTCTATTGGCTATTCCTCCTTTTGCATCATCCCCCACCCCCTGCCATGTGTTAGAATATGTATTTCTAATTTATTCTTGTCTTCTTAGAGTTAATTTTGTACCCCAAAGTTTGAAATGTAAGTACTTTGGAAAAGTGGGTGTCGATTTACCCTCTGACACCTGTGCTATTTTTGTCATATGACTATATGTCACATCTACATCTATTCACATAATATTATATATTATAATGTTCATTAAAACACTAAGATTCTCAAATCATATAATACTGATTTAAAATTAATATTCAGTAATTAGGAGAAAATACAAATTAGAAATGAAGAAACTAATTGACTCATAAATAACAGTGTTTAGATACTCATGACAAAATAAATTCTGATAATTTGTGGTTAAGATCTATAATTTATCTATCTATGCAGCATAAACTCATTGTAGTTCTATAAAATAATAAAAATGTTAATTTAGATATTATAAATATAGTATTTAAATCTGACAGAAGGTTGCAGGGGGAAGGCTGGAAAAAAAAGTAGAGTATTAAATTAGAATCTTAACTTAGTGATATTTATTGATTTAATGTGATAAGACAGGGGTCCCCGACGCCCGGAATACAGATCAGTACTAGTTTGTGGCCTGTTGGGAACCTGGTCAAGCAGCAGAAGGTGAACAATGGACGAGTGAGCGAAGCTTCATCTGTATTTACAGCCGCTCCCCATCGCTGGTATTACTGCCTGAGCTCCACCTCCTGTCAGATCAGTGGCAGCATTAGATTGTCACAGGTGTTCGAACCCTATTGTGAACTGCTCGTGCAAGGGATTTAGGTTGTGCGCTCCTTACAATAATCTAATGCCTGATGATCTGAGGTGGAGCTGAGGCAGTGATGCGAGCACTGGGGAGTGGCTGCAAATGCAGATGAACATTAGCAGAGAGATTTGACTTTACAGAGACCACAATAAATTAATTTCTTGTGATCTCATATCAAAACCAGGATGGCTCAGTGGGTTGAGCGCTCACTTTGCGGCCCTGGGGACCGAGGATCGAGTCCCGGCCCGGGCCCGTGCAGACCCATAGGCTGAGCCGAGGAATGCCCCCAGTGTGGTTCTCACTGGGGTGAAGACCCCGGCCCAGTTCCTGCCCTGTGCAGCACCATGCCCACCTGTGGAATGAAACTATGTGGCAAAACCAATGATGTACAACTATGGAGACTGTTCGGGGCCCTCCCACTTCTCTCTGTCTATGTATCTCTCTCTCTCTCTCTGTCAAAAACAATAAAAATAAATCTTTAAAAAAAATTTTTAAAATCTTATCTGTGAGTGGCAAGTGACAAGCTTTATCTGGTGGCAGGCTTTATGGTGGGAAGCGAGTTGTAGAATTATTAATTATATATTACAGGGTAATAATCATAGAAATAAAGCGCATAATATTAATAAATGTAATGTACTTGAATCATCCTGAAACCATACTCGGTCCCCCTCCCCCTGCTCTGGTTTGTTGAAAAATTGTCTTTCATAAAACCAGTCCCCGGTGTCAAAAAGGTTGGGTATTGCTGTGATGAGATACATAAACACAAACAAGGGATAAATTATAAAGTTTTTGATATATCAGAAGAGAAGAAATAATGGAAACTGGAGAGAAATGTATATATATATATATATACTTTTTTTAAATCATTTTTGTGTGTGATTAATAGATCTTGCCTCAATTAGGAAAATCAAAAAATATAAGCATAAAGATAATATTTGAAAATGAACACCAGTAAAACTGAAAAGAAAACTGATTAAGAAGGAGTTACCTCTAGAAGTGGAACTAAAAGTAGGGACACATTGGTAAGGAGGTTGTTGCTTTTCATGTCTTATTAATTTCTGAAAAACTGTCAGCATGTATTTGCATTAGTTTTCTACTGTGACTGTAACAAAGTACCACAATCTGCATCCCTCGTCTACTTTGAAGGGCTCTTGGGATGTACTGGATTTGCCTGGATAATCTAGGATACTCTTCTTATTCTAAAGTCAACTCCTTAGCAATCTTTGTTTGTCTTTTCTGTAAACTAACATATTCACAGGGATTAGGATGGGGGTGTCTTTGAGAAAGCCTACCATAGTATTTGTCCTTAATACAAAATTTAAAGTCATAATAATAAAACAATTGATTAATTAATGATATATTTACACATACTACTAGTAGCTTATTTCAGTGTTTCTTTAAGTATGGCCTGAATCATGCAAATCTCCTGCTTCAAAACCACCTGTAGTGTACCATGCTCCTGGGTCCACACCCATTTTTTAATGACTAATCTTAACAAGTATCCCAAATAATTTTAACACACAACAAAGTTGGAAGTCTACTAGTTTAGTCCATGGAAAAAGAGTTAAGGAAATGATATTGGCTAAGGAATTTAAAAAAACAGGGCACAAACCAACTTGAATTATTTGTCTTTAAATAGGCAGCTCAGGGAAGCCGGGATGGCTTAGTGGGTTAAGCGCTCACTTTGCAGCACTGGGGACCAAGGATCGAATCCTGGCTCCGGCCCATGCAGACCCATATGCTGAACTGGGGAGCTCCCCCAGTTCAGTTCTCTCTCTGTCTCTGTATCTCTCTCTGTCAAAAACAATTAAATAAATAAATAAATAGGCAGCTCAAAAATAGAAGAATTTAACAATTTGACTGGTACCAAATAATATTTCCTAGAACAATATAAATAGCAAATGATATAGACATTCAAATAGAAAAGAAATATCATGTCTTACACATTAAATTGTTTTATAAAAATGTTTAATGAATGAATGTTAAACAATGACCTATCCACTAAAAAGAGCAGAAATACAACAAACAAAATATGTTTGGGGGGAAGCATGAAGATTAGAGAAAGATATATCTGAATACATAAAGAAACAGTTGATCCCAGTATAAATTAGTAACAAGGTAAACAGTTTGTTCTGAGGATTATTTACTACTCTTTAACATTTGTAATGTATATTTACATAATATGTGTAGAAACTTAAGCTAAATAATTTTGTATGACATATAAAATATGGATGTGTTATAATTTATAAAAAGAAATCAGTGAAAATTTTAAGCAGTAATATTTCTAGTTCTTTCTTTTTGTTTATGTATGAAAATCTGGGCACAGTATCATTACCTAATAAACAATCATTAATCACCTAGTGGCAGACACTAACAATAAAAGCGGAGCACGTGGGAGGAATTTAAAAATGACTCTAAAAATTTCCCTGAAACTTCAAGTTCTTTGAAGTGATAGTAAAATTCATAAAGACATTGAATAGAGAAAAGTAAAAATGTAACTTTAAAATGTGACCAAGTCATAAAGGAAATGTGGTTCTTCATTTATCCCTTTGAATTTCTTAAGCTCTTCCTCTAATGGGCTCACTGTATCTCTGGGGCAGAACTGATAATGGCTTTGAATTAGTGCTTCTGTGAACAAATCTAATTTTTCCTCCTAGACTATGATCTTATTAAGGGCAGAGATTGTATCATGTCATTGTGTGTGTGTGTGTATGTGTGTGTGTGTGTTGTGAGTACCCAGCATTTAACAGATGTTGAACAAAGGTCTCTAGCATGTGTATGTGAGACAGAAAGAAAGGCGGAAGGACACAGAATAGCTATCCTTTAAAAGTTCACTTCTAGAATTACTTTTTTAAAAAGAACATCATTCATTTATGAAAGTAAGGCAGCTGTTACTTCCCTGTTCATGATTTGTTTAGTTGTTGCCATGTCCCACCATGAAATATTGCAAATTCAATGATGAAATGTTAATAATTTTATAAATGCAAAAGGAATACTGTCCTCATGAAGAGATGGTTTGCAAAACATTTGAAATTTTACTTTAAGAAACTCATTAAAGTTAACAGATAAGTTTAATGGTGTAGATACCTATTAAAGAAGCCAGTATGTTATAAAGTAGGATTCATAGAAAGAAAACTAATCCTCTAAGTATTCCAGAAGCAAAAATCATAATGCTCAGATTAAAAACTGAGATTATTAGGAGTCCATTACCTGAATACTCTGTTAATACAATTCTCTTGAAATTAGTGCATCATAATGCATTCATTGGGAATAATATTTCTCATATATTTTAATTTTTTTAAGTTTACAAAAGTACTTTGGAAAATAAAAGAGATGTATGATGCATGTTTAATCTATCTAATGAAAATTATTTTAAACCATTTTAGTGTAGGGGATACATGTGACATAAGGAATTTAACCTCAAGATTCATAAAGTGCTTTAGTCAAAAATTAAATATGTATTGAAATTCACTGTAGATATGTTAAGAATACTTCTAGCCACTTAGACTGAGTTCAAGTGTGCCAGCTAAAGGAAATGACATCCCAGCAGACCAAAAATTTAAATGTAAATGCTGAGTAAGCCCAGTAATACTGATGAAACATGTTAAATAGGAGTATTGAGCAGTGGTTGAAGAGAATATAGGGAGTGGGAAGATTAAAGACAATGGTCACTAAGTACTCTCTGTTTGTTCATGTTGTTTACCCTTCTTTAGTGGTGGGTTGGGTATTAGAGCAGATTTTGGCCTATGGTCTCTGCTATTTCTGAGAGCTATCTCTTTTGGTATCAGTTAGGTAAGAGCTGTATGACATTGTGAGCATGTGCTCAGATGGTGCATAATCTTGGAAAGGAGCCTAGATTTTTACATTATAGAATATAATGGCTTTTCCAATACCTGTCAGATACTGTATCAACAAAAAATAAGTTTTTAATGAAAATCTCTCTTACAGACATATATGGGAGAACTTCAAGAAATATCCTGACAATGTGATATCTGTATTGTAATTAAGTGGGGTTAATTCTATTTACACACTGTTAGTTTAACACTAAAAAATAACTCAGTGTAATGCTCCATGTTAAGAGGGAAAAATAAAGAAGAAAAAACAATTATCTTGATAGATGCAGAAGATGTATTTGACTAAATACAACATGCAAATTGTTATTTTTTTTAAAAAAGCTTTTAACTGCACTAGAATTAGAAAGGATCTTCCTTTATTTAATTAGACTATATATAAAAATCTAATGTAATTCTTTTGCTCATGGTGAAATACTGAATTATTGAAAATATTCAGCTAGAATTGGAAATGAAACAAAGATGCCCACTATCACCACTTCTATTTAACATTTTAATGGAGAGTCCAACAGGTATAACAGTCCAAGAAAAGAAATAAATGTCATAATAGTGGAAAAGGAAGACATAGTCCCAGACAATATAATTAGATACCTAAAAATAATAACAAAGAACCTATAGAAAAATTAACATAATAAATATGTGCTTAGCATGTTACTGGGTATAAAAGCAATAGAAAAAATATATATAATTAAATACAAGTAACCCCCATCTAACATGATTGCTAGTTTCCTAAAAAATGCTGTGTTATTCAAATCCGTGTTATATGGAACAAAAGGGGAAAGGTTCCAAAATTTACAAATACATACTATTATATTTTTATAATTAAGAGAAATATTTTTATTAAAGCCATTTTCATGAAAATTATACCATATTAATATGTATTAAATAATGTTTTCTTTGTCGTCACTATTAAGCACCCTTAAATGTGGGTGTTTTCTTTTTGACAAGATAGCTTCATCATCTGTATTTCCTTCAGAATTATCTTGACTTCTATTCTGTACATTTTGTAAAAAAAAAAAAGGTGTTATTTTAGAATGCTTGCTTTTAGCTGAGAGATCTTTAGAATTTTTGTTATATGGTGCTAAACACTTGTGAAGTTCTCCCTTAAACTGTGTGCTTCTTTCCATGGAAGGATCTTCATTTAGGAAATATAGCTCCAACTGTTCAGTTAAGTCTAGGCCTTTCTTTATGCTTTTTAAAGTGAAGTATTTAACTTCTTCGCATTCACCTGTGCTAACGTCCCCTGATTTATCGTGGCATATTCCAGATGTCATTTCCACCAAACTTGCTTCATCAATTTCTTCTTCCACCAGTAATAGTTGAATATCTTCAACTGTCATCTCGTCAGAACCTTCCCCTCCTAGAGACTTAGCAAGTTCTACTATTGCATCCATTGTGTTTTTTGCTGGCTTGATTAGATTTTCACTTTGAATTGACTCTGGACATATATTTTTCCAATGAATACGTAACATCTTCAGTCTTAATTTCTTTGATGGATGAATTTGTGAGATTAATACAGTCCAAAATTGTAAAAAGTTTCCACACCTCCATGATTTTTATAGATTTGTCATCCATGTTGTTTGGAAATTTTCCTAATTTTGAAAGAGATATTTCTTTCCTCTCTTAAAAGCTCTCCTTATGCTCCATATTGTTTGGGGATTTCCCTAATTTCCAGTAAGATTTTTCTCCTAAAAGTTCCTACTACACTCCGTGTGGTTGGGGGATTTCTCTAAATCTCAAACCATGTTAGAGTGAAACCATGTTCTAGGATACTGTGTTTTATGAAAGTTTTCCCAATTTGCAAATCACGTTAGAGTGAAACAATGTTATAGAAGTATACGGGGTTACTGGTACTGTCAATAAATAAGTATAATATCTTAAAATTTTGCTATTTACTACAGGATGAAAAAATTAAAGTCTAGAAATAATATTAAATAATACACAAGATCTCTTCACTAAAAACTATAGTCGTAAAACATTAAATAGGGTGACTCAAATCAAGTTTATGGTTCGAAAATTTTTAAGTTTAATTTTTCCCAAATGTATTTATCGACTCACTATAATCCAAATATAAGTAAGATTTATTTTATCTAAAATGACAAGCCGAATCTAAAATTTATGAGATTAAAAACAACTAAAACATAAGAAAGACAATCCTGAAAGAAATAAAAAAGAAAGAAAATAGAGCTGTATGACTTAGCATTAAACACCAAGCCTTATTACAAAGTAATGACAACAAGGCACAATTGTCCTGGCCCAAAGATATCTAACCTGACCAATAGAACAGAGTACAGAGTGGGAAAGCAGAGTCACACATATATATTACCTTATTAATGACAAACACAACATATTGGTGAAAGGTCTGGAATAGGGGAGTGGAGGGTGGGAATAGGGAATGATGTTATTTTAAGTAAATGGTATTGAGTCAATTGGACAAACATGAAAAAAAATGTATATTATCCCTAGATTACACAAAAATCTGTTCCAGATGGACTGCAGATCCTAATTTAAGGTAAAATTATATCTTATAGCAGCATACATAGAAAAATATCATTTGATTTTGAAATATACAACATTAAATAGAAACAGAAGTGCTAATCAGATGATAAAAAGATGACAAATTAAATCATATTAAAATGTAGAATTTTAGTTCATCAAGAAGGTATCACTAAGAAAAAAAAATGCAACAGAAATGGTGAGGGAAGAAATTCCCAGCACTAGCATGTTTATTAAACAAAGTATATCTCTAAAATATGATAAATTTCTACAAATAAATAAGAAATAGGTAGAAAGCTCCACAGAGAAATGGGCAAAATATTTTCCAGAACTTCACAATAAAATGGTACCCATATGGTCAATAAACATATGATTAGGTGCTTTTCCAGAAAATAAAGTGCCAAGTTGTAATTCTATTACTCAACAACTAACTGACAAATAAACCATCAAAAAGAATCTACGCTTTTAGAATAGTGGTTACTGCAAGAGGAAGTGACAAAGAAGGAGAAGTTGTGTGCTTTATGAACAGATTGGTTTATAAAAGTGTTTTGCTCTAGACTCTTTACAATGCAAAGCATATTCTTCCCTTGACACCAAAACCAAATTCCTTAAATAGTTTTAAGGTTTTTTTGGGGTTTTTTTTGTTTGTTTGTTTGTTTTTCTCCCCCATTTTGTTAGCCTTTCATGTACTTTTCAATTTTTCAATTCAATGCAAACTGTATTGCATATCTGTTACTAAATCCAACTGAAATAGCTCTGTTGGTGAGGCTCGGGATTAACTCTGGAGTAAGCAACACTGTTGACCAATCCTTCATTTTTAAAATGCTCTCTTAAACTTATGTACATCAGACTATACATCTCCAGGTTTATCTTTATATAACCTATGTGGTTAAGAAATATTGGTGTTCCTGAAGATATCTTCCAAGTCTACTTTTCTTCCTATGACTCACATTGGTAGCCACATTCATACACCTGACTTCTATAATGATTGATTAAACTGATAACTTCTCAGTTCTATCTTTAGCCTCAAACACTACATCACTAAATCATATGCACTATTCATAATCAACCTTCCAATGCACATAGTTACTTTAATCTCAGCGTGCTGCAAATTTTCTCATACTTTTCCCACCAATGTATCTGTTTTCCAGTATTCAAAGTCTTAAGAATGACCCAGCCACTCCGTCATTCTGCATGCCAGACACCAGGACTTGTCTTGGGCCTCCGCATCTCTCCCATGCTCCATAACCAGACTGTTCCTAACCCATTGGTTTTACCTCCAAATTAATCTGAAATTTTCTATTTACATAACCAACATTTTCCTAATTTAATTTTTAATTAACTTTGACCAGAACCATCATATTCCTCCTCTACTGGCCTTTCTCTCTTCATATTAGATCCCTACTAATTCATCTACTCTACAGCCAGAATAATCATATCAAAACCAGTGTAGTCTGTGGTGCTCCTCCACACCCTTCTCTTAGAGTAAATCTGCTGGAAGACATTCCCAGTCACTGTGAATGGCTGCTGAGTCCCTCCAAGGAAATTACTTCAGCTCTAAGTAAAATACCTCATGAATCTTGGGAGCCCCTCCTAAGAAATAAGCCCCTTCCCAAGGAGCAAGCCCTGGACAGTGACTGGTTGATACAAAAGTCAAAAGCCCTCACCACTTGCCAGAATCTGGGACAATGCTGAAGGACCTTGCCAGACTCAATGTTTTCTGTAAAGTGGGCTGTAACCTCAGTTGAAATCCCCTGTCCCTCTGCCCAACCTTTTCTTTTTTATATACAGAGAGCACACAGTAATAAACTTACTGCTTACAATTCTCCATCTTCAGTGTGTTTCCGTAAAGCCATTCTTAGACACCCTCATTTCCAACAGTGAAAACTGTTTGATTTCATGGTTTCTAGTACAACTATAGATCTTCTGACATGGCTGATGGGGCCCTGCATGGATTTCTCCTTGACTACTATATCTCTTGCCTTGAACTCCAGTCACATCAGTGCAGAATTTATCATGTCGTTAAATTAGTGCTGAGATAAAATGTTAAAATGTTAATATTTTAATTGATTCTCTTTCTGTCCATTCACATATTTTAAGTAATTAAAATAATATTAGGGATATGCACATAGGTTATTGGCCTTTTATTTAGTTTCTATTTATGTGATATTCTGTGTTAACTATTTTGAGGACATTATAGTTTTTACAAAAAGCTATTAGTGATAGCAATGTTAATCATAATGGTTGCTTACTTTTATAGAATGGCTTACATCTATTAACACATTTTATCCTCTCAACAAATCCATAAATAAGGAACTATCATGATATGTACTCACAGATGAGAAAAGCAAGGAAAATACAGATAGCAAGTAATTTCCCAGGGTTATTGGAGAATTGAGTCCAGACCTGAGTTCTAGTACTTGTTCAGTTTATGTGTGTGTAATAATACAAACTGCTTTGGGGAAAAGAGAAAAATGCATAAAAAGTTATTACGTAAATATTCTATTACTCTATTTTGAAACTCTTTTCATTATTAGTTTTTTAATTATAAATGCTTCCAAAACCCAGTGCAAATCCTTCCCTTCCAACCTGAAATTTTTAACATGTTAATATTCATTTCCAAACTATTAAAGTCAATTTTTTAAACTTTCATTTTTCTACGCTGGAAATAGAGCAATGGACACAGGCCTAACCCCTAGGGACAGCCCGTCTGCACAAAAACACATCTGGTACATGGTTGTTAAATCCTACTCCACAGGCACATGCCACCTGCACAAACAGGTGAACATTCTTCCCTCCTTGGGCTGTTGTCACAGTGATCAAGACATGGGGTCAAGTTGCCTTATGTGGCACGTCTGGGCTGGTCGTTCCAACAGTGTGGGAGAAGCTATTCTGGAACGTGATATCTGAAACACAGGCCTGTGTCCTTAGAGCACCCAAACTACTCATACTTGGGCGGAGCACAGTTATAACATGTCTTCTAATTCTCATTTGATCATTCTTGTCCAAATACAGATCAAGGGAGGCTTGTCTCACAATTAGCATCTTTCCTGTTTTTCTACACCTGCCATTGCTACACACCTAGCAGATGCCGTGAGAGGACGGCTCCTGAATAATCTGATTTCTTCCTGAATATTCTACATGTCATTGCTTTCAAATTATTTCAACTGAAAGTTGGTGAGGAAAGAGGTTATATAGGATGAAGGAAATTCTGCTCAAACAAGGCAAAATCCGTGAATGTGACACAATCTATTGCAGGACACAGGCCTCTGCACACTTTTGCGATTCATGAATCAATTCATTCTGTACGCATGCAGATGTGTTTTCTCAGCTTTTTCTGTTTGCTGTGTGCCAAATCCACCACTCAGCAGGGAATGTCACTGTGATCTTGCTGCGGGAGATTCGAGTGGTTCACTTGAGCTGTTCACGGTTCCTTTCCTCCTCCCAGAACCCAGAACAAATGAAGTATTTTAACCTTGTTTCTCAGGCTGGGAGAGAACTGTGCACTTAAGAGTTGCTGGTTTCTTCATTTCTATGCAAGTTATTTTCCCTTATGCAAGAAAAATACATAGGACTACTGCCTGCAATACACATCCTGTTTCCAGCACACTGAGCCGAACTCTTTAGTTTTTAGGTTCCCCACTCACTCAACACAGACACTTGATTAATTTTGTAAGGAAATGCTGAAAATTAAGAAAACCAATGCATAAATATATACATATATTTTTAATTTCCAGCATGATACCTGTTCAACTGTGTCTCTTTTAAATCATTATCTTCAGTTTTTATTTGCTTTGTTTCAAGTGAGGAAAAAGGACACATCTATATTCCCCCATTATTTAATTTTTAGGTAAAATTAAAGGGAAAACAACATGGGTTATATCTATATTTTAGCTTGGAAAAATAAATCTGCCTTGTCTGAAATCTGTTATACCATTAGCTATGAGATAGCCACTCCAAATTTAAATTAAAACCCAGGAGTGAAATTCCAAATTTTAGACTCTTGGGTCCTAGTCCTTGAGGGCTCATACCTTCACAAAAGGCAATTTTCTCTTTTATAATGAGAGATTTATCATTTAATGTGACATGACTTTTTTCTGATGAAGATATGTTAGTTACAATAATATGCTGTACCAACTAGGAAGTGATAGAAATTATAAACAGACTAAACTTGCTCTGATTTACTACTGATAGGAAATTTCAAAATGGGACTTTTCAATCCGAGAGTTACAGTATGTCAGAAGGACTAGGTGCTGCATGAAAATCTGTAATGCTAAGGAGAGTAAAGGGGGAAATTGAAAGTCATTCATCACTGACACTTCTCTGTACACTAAGCAGAGATAAAGGATTCTGTTCATACAGGGACTTCCCGTTTTTGCAAGGCTGTATCATTCCTGTTCTACTACAATATTATATTGCAACTCATGAAGGGTTATAGAGAAAAGTGATAGACAGCTTAGCAGTTTATGAAAAACAGTTTGTGATTGTTGCAATTGAATTATACATTCTAAAAATGAATATTATGAGGGAATATTTTGTTAAAATATCAACAAATATTTAACTTACAGCTGATCCATCTGACCACAGCAAACTGGGCCAAGATACAAAATAGCATTTGCATAGGTGAGCAAATTCATGAAGTGTATATTGTTTATGTACTAAATTGTAGTGTTGCCTTTATTATTCCCCAAACAAGGTTTTTGCATTACAATTTAATGTTTTATTTCTGTTTCCCACTGAACAAGCTTTCTCATATTAGTATAGACTCAGAAGTTATAAAGTCGAAGGTTCAAATTTCCTCCTCAATATACATTTGTTGTCTGCACCCACATTCATATTTGCTGTTCAGGATTCAGCACTAACAGTCCACAGTGGATGAACTTTTAATTTTTGAGCAACCTGTCTGTGCAAATGACCTGTGTGGGTCACAGATGTAGATGAATCTTTACTGAAACTGTGCAATTTAAAACACTGAGAAGTGATTAAGTTAGAGCAATCTTTCAAATAATTAACACACACACACACATACACACACAAAGTCAAATCTCAACTAGTTCACAAAAGAAGCCCTAGACAACAAAGACCCCTTAGATGGATTTTGATTTATGTTTTTAAATTTAGATTAAAGAACATAGCCCAATGCCAATTTACAATGTACTTTCATTATCCCTTTGAACTGGAGTATTATCTACAGTTAAGTAAGTCAATAACAGAATATTTAAGTTGGTCTTGTTGGCAAAGGAAACTACTATCTGTATCTTTTATACCCTAGAGTTTTGTTGCTAAAATCTATGATGGCCTGCAGACAGATTGAGATTGTAAAAAGAAAGGATCAGTTTTGATTTTCAGCATCATTTTTGAAAATACAAGAGAGAGCAGTTGGCAAAGATGTGGCAAAAAGAGAAACTTTGTACATTGTTGATGTAAATGCAAGTTGATGCAGCTACTATGGCAAACAGCATGGAGGTGAATCAAAACACTAAAAATAGAACTACCATCTGATTCAGCATCTCTGTTCTGTGTGTACACCCCCAAAAAATGAAAGCAGTACCTTGTAGAGATATCTGCACCCCCATGTTCATTGCAACCTTGTTTACAATAGCCAAGTTATAGAAATAACATAACTGTCTGTCAAAGGATAAACAAATGAAGAAAATGTCATATATATTATATATGTGATTGATATATGATATATATAAATATACACACAAAATCTTGTGGTTAGCTTGCATTTTTGCCACTTTGTGAAGTAATAGGAGAACAGACCTTGAAGGAGTAACAAATATATCTTTAATAATAATGTATGTCTTGCTATAAGTTTTAGATTTGTACATGAGAGATGAAGACCCATTGATGAATATATAGCAGACCTGACAGGTTTATTAGAAAAAAAATGACAACAATGAAGGGAGAAGTGCATAAGATTTGATAAGGAAAGAGTTTTTGAGGATTAAAGTAAAGGATCAGAAATGAAAAAGGAGGGGGTAAAATTGAAAGATAATTGGAAGGAGGCATTGAGCCAATGAGATTTCTGATTCACTGCAATGGCTGAATTATTATATACAAATAAAATATTGTTGTCAGCATACCCATAATTACATGCAATCCCTATGGTAAAGTGCTCATTGCTAATTGTAAAAGAATAGATTTAACATAATCTTTAAAGAAGTTAAGGCATGTGCTTCATTTAGAGCATGACAATGTGATTTAACTCTTGCTTTCTCTTCTGTGATCTACTTACAGTTCATCATAATGTAATAATATATAGGATTTCCCTGTATGGGTGTTAAGATGTTTTCAATTTTTAATGAACAAGATGAAAAAGGACACTACATTGTATGGTTTGTGATTTTTACAAAGACTTTTGAATAGTAAAGAAAAATTAACAAAATGGCAATACATTTAAAATAATTAAAATAGAACCTGTGACCATATATTAGCTATGTAAAAATTAATTCTTTCCATCTTAACATAAATATCCTTTCAGTTTAAATCTTACTTTTGAAATCATGACTCTCTAGGGAAGATAAACTGCCTCACTGCTCTTTATGAATAAAATGCATTATTTGAATTTCAATAGAACATACTTAAAAATCCTTTTATTTTATTAGAATAAGTCTTTAGGATACAATTTAACTTAATTTTCTCATGTCATTCATAAACTACTTATGCTGAACTCATATAGTTGGTGGTATCAGCAAAAATTAAATTATACCCTTCTGTTCATTTGGGAATCATTTACAAAATAATCTGACATCAGAAGGTAAAAATCTTTTTTTCAAATAAGATAATTATAGTTTATTATAAAAATGAAATTAACTGCTGACATTCTCATTTTAGAGAATAAAACACTATATGAGAGCTTAAATGATTTAATAAAATAATGATCGTGAAGTGGGCAAGTACCCTAATCTTGTACTGACTTTAAAAATAGCCTCTATTTAGATGAATAACATGACAATATAGATGATCAATTTGGGAATTTTTACGTTTTGGGAAAGCTGAGTATCAATAAAGGAAGATAATTATGTCAGTACAGATGGGTGTGCTTTGCTGTGGTAAGTCCTAACCCCAAATCTAAGTGTTTTCAAACAATGAAGATTTATTTCTGGCTCCCACTGCTTACACAGTTTAGCTAGGTGTATGTTCTATGTTGCCCTCTTTCTGGTAACCAAACTCTGGGAACAGTTTTTCCAGAAATACAGTCAGTAATCATCTACAACCATCCATTTCAATTCATCAAAAACCCTTTAGGCCACTCTCCTTTTTCTATTAAAAATACACTTATCCCCTCAGAGTGGAAGAAAAAAAAATCCCTTATATAGATAGCATCAAGCTCAGTATTGTGGGTCTTAGTATGGTTAGAGAAATAGAAACACTATAATGATAATACAGACTATCATTTAAAGGGAGGGAGGGAGATGGGAAACAGCAGAGTGGTTGAGGAATCCCACTGGAGAGACACTGACTGGGAGTGTTACGTTGGGAATAGAAAATATTTCTTGTTTCTAATTTTGTCCAATGAGAAGGGAAACATGGTCCATTTATCTCTGTATACTTTTTGCTCCATTGTCTGTGTGGGTCATCTGTCTTCATTACCATTTTTGCTGCATAATAATTGGACATGGGAAAATTTGCTTTCCTTCAGCAGCTGAGCAACTTTCTGAGTTAATTTTCTGCTTGCAGGTAATTGGTGACTCCAGGGTCATTTTAAGTCTCAAAGAGTCACAGTCTCTGAATCTGCAAGGGTAATTGTCCTAAAGTAAACACATTTATGGAACATTGCAGAAAGAAGAAAAGAAGGGAGGCAGGGAGGGATGGAAGACAATGAAAGCAGGAAAGTGAAAAGGAGGGAAGGGGACTGTTAATGAAAAGAACCAGAAGTCACCAGGCACACAATGTAACCTCTAACAAATGTATTTCATCTCATAGCATAAGGGGAAAAAGAACCATATAGATACAATATTTGAGGAGAGAATGTCTGAGAATTTTCCAAAAATTAAAAAAAAACAACAATGAACTATAGGTCCAAGAACTTCTATGAAGTCAAGACAAGATAAAATTTAAATGCACACACTCTTGGTATTTCTTTGCAACATTTTTTTGTTAGAGTGCAAGTAAATTAATGTTACAGCAATAATTGCTCAAAAGAATTCATTTAGAATCAAAGGCTGACCCTTTTCCAAATAGATTTTTTATTGTTAAGAGCCATCTCTATGAACATTTATTCTTTGAGTCAGTTTATTTTTACAATCTTACATATGCTTAGATTTGTTTTAATCTTCTAAATATATTTCAAATACCTAGTTTATTGTTTACTGGAAAATGAACAAAATCACTTAAATTGACTTTCAGTAGCAGTAATTTATTTTGCTTAATCATCCCTGCAACTTAATTGAAAACTCTGTAAAAAATAAATAAGTCAGTGATGAAGAATATTTTAATTTGTACTCTCGGGGTAAATATCAATTGATTCTAAGAAAAAAATTTTGGAAATAACTTGTGAATTATATGCAACTGTCAAAGAATATTTATTTGTATGCAGATAGTATCTTATGTTTTATCCCTAAGAATATAAGATAAAGATGAATATTGAAAACAAAAAT
>PVKE010008021.1:0-48895 GCA_004027555.1 Craseonycteris thonglongyai
CCTGCACAGAGACAGCGCACAGGCAGACATGCACCATGTACATGCACAACCCACACTCACACTCACACCCCACACACACACACCGCACACACCTGCACAGAGACAGCGCACAGGCAGACATGCACCATGTACATGCACACCCACACTCACACTCACACCCCCCCCACACACACACACCGCACACACCTGCACAGAGACAGCACACAGGCAGACATACACCATGTACATGCACAACCGCTCACACACCCCCACACGCCGCACACACCTGCACAGAGACAGCGCACATACACCATGTACATGCACACCTGCACACACACGCCGCACATGCACGCAGACACACTGTGTGTGTGTGTGCATGCTTCCAACCTCCCCTCCCCCCAGGACGAGACGTCCCCGATGCCGGAACAGGCGTCACCACATCCTGTGGAGCTCATGGTCCCCACACGCTCGCATGGGCCTGGGGACGGGAGGTGAGGACAGTGGAACTTTTTTACACGGGACGCAGCCTGCCTGCTGCCTCCCCGTCAGCTTTTCAACGCGTGAGAGGCTCAGAGCCAGGAGCCCTCTTCATGGCCGTCTCCGGGCGTTCGGGCAACAAGAGCGTCCCCGGCTGGGTTGCCGGGCTGGCTTCGGCCACGGCGACCATGTGTGCTGTCTTCACCAGGCATCCAAAGCAGGGACAGCCCCGCGGCCGGGGACACGTCAAGAACGTTAAAAACGCGCCGCCTCAAAGCCATCGCAGGGCACCTCGGTGACGAGGAGGAGCCGGGAAATGGAAAGGTAACTGAGCGGGGATCCTGCAAACAGGCTTGTCCTTATTCCTCAACGGGAAATACACCGAGCGCTGGGGCCCCGGGCGCGCGTGGAGATGCCCACAGCGCCTGCCACACCCACGTGAACGTGCGTGAGCTCTGCTGCAGCCCCGGCGTCCCCAGCCGAAGCGGCTGTGTCGCCTCTGAAGCGATGCAGGACAGAGATAAAGCAACTTCCTCTAACTGCCGGTGAGATAAGCGGGCTCATGGTCCCCAAGTGCACCCGGCCCGCTGCCTTCTCACGCCCGGCGAGAACCTCCCCACCCCGGCCACGGACAGGCAGGGTCCTGGGGACCCGCCGAAAACCCAGCCGAATAACCGAGTGAAAACGAGCGGGTCCCTGTACACGGACCCCCCACCTCAGCCCACGGCTGAGCGAGGGCATTTCTGCTGACAGGGACTCGGCCAAGAAAGGACACGTATGTTTCTACGCATTCCAGCGTGTCCCTGGATTCCAAGGGAAAGTGAAGGTGCTTCCCTCCTCATTTTCCTTCCTTCCTTTCCTTCCTTTGCCCGGGTGCAGGAAGCCCTGGTCAGGCTGTTGAGAAGGAAGGGCCCAAGGCTCCCATGCAGCCCACACACGCACGAGACGCCGTGAGGTGGCCGCGTCCTACGGGAACTACTAAGGAACCAGCGGCGAGCAGGTCGCCTCAGTGAGCAGAGGCAAAGGAAGTGCATTCTGGAATGTGTACGTCACCACGCCCGGTCACACTCACGCTCACCGCCACACGTCCCTCCTCATACGTGTCCCTAACATGCAAGTTCATCCCTGACACCCAGCGGCACAGCCTTCGCCTGGTCCCGTCTCTGCTCTCTCCCTCTGTCCTCTGCTCCACGGAGCCTCCTCCTGCATTCACAGGGCACGGGCCCCCTCCCGAGACCCCAGCCACAGCCCCTGCCGTGGGACCCGCCTCCGGACCAGGGTGTCACCCACAGCTTTCCAGAAGTGCCAGGACCCGGGCTGGGTGTCAGGACATGGGACCCAAGGCCGGGCGAGGCAGGACCGGGCACAAAGCCACGCTGTGAAGGACGCCCCGCGGAGCTGACTGACTATGGAGGGAGGCAATGCCTCCGCGTGTGATTTTGTGTGCACGTCGCTCAGCTGTCCTTCGTGCCCGCTCTGACCCGGACATCGTTCCTCACCCAGCCCCTCTTCCGAGGCCCGCCGCTGTCAGAAGAAACCCGCTGTGCACTGGTCTCGAATGGGCGTCTGAGGAGTCGGGGTTCCCTCAGGAGGTCACTGAGTGCACCCTCGGAGTTTCACACACAACCACTTCAGAGCCGCGAGCCCTCCCTGGCTCGGAAAGACACCACTTCAGAGGAGCCAGCTACCAGCTCATGAAACAGGCCGTTCTGATGACTAAAGCCCGCATTTCACGGAGCTTCTCGCAAATTCTTCAAAGTGCACGTCACGTCCCTGCTCCCTCTTAGTCAGACCCACGAGAAAACGAGGCCACGTGGGGGCCGCGTGTGAACACACTGCCCACCGGAGGGGCTCACACCTGCCGTCCCCACTATGGGCTCACGATGCGCTGTCCCCGGCTGAGGTTAGATGTGTGACCGGCTCACAGCTCCTCAGAAGCATTCTTGGTCTCTTTCTAAGACAGACGCCCCCGGGGTCTGGTTATCATACAGAACAGTTCCCACTTCCGGCCCCTCACCATTGCTCCTTGACCGTCAATGGAAGTAGTGAGCGCTCAGGACTTGGACGAGGGTCTGTAGTAGTGAGCGCTCAGGACTTGGACGTGGGTCTGTAGTAGTGAGCGCTCAGGACTTGGACGAGGGTCTGTAGTAGTGAGCGCTCAGGACTTGGACGTGGGTCTGTAGTAGTGAGCGCTCAGGACTTGGACGTGGGTCTGTAGTAGTGAGCGCTCAGGACTTGGACGTGGGTCTGTAGTAGTGAGCGCTCAGGACTTGGACGTGGGTCTGTAGTAGTGAGCGCTCAGGACTTGGACGAGGGTCGGCAGCGGCCGGCCCCTGAAACCCACCTCCCTCTTGGCCTGGCCCTCGTCCAGGTCGTTCCTTCCCTCTCTCCTTGGCTCTGTGCTCGGTTGGCTCAGTCTATGGATCATCTTTTAAAAATTAATGACTTCCTCTGCCCTCGGTGCTGCACCCGGTACCTAATGTCTCCCTTTCTCTCGAGGGCAGCGACGCTGGGTTCCGTTACCCTTTTCATAAGCCATGGGTTTTGCAGTCTCCTGCCTCTTACTGTCCTTTGTACTTCATGTCTGCGTTATTCTGTCCTCAGCGAAGCGTGTGTACACTTTTTCCCGTTTAATTCTCGGGGCCATTCTGCGAGATGTGATTTGTTGCTATTTTTCGGCCACCTTAAAATGAGGAAACTGAGGCACAGAGGGGCAGGGCCAGAGACGGGATTGGGCCTTGGCCTGTTGGAGCTGCACCACCTGGGGCTGCCCGGCTGCCCCGGCCCGTCCCGCCCGCCCGGAGTCCCGGCACTTCCTCTTCCTGCCCGGCTCCTTCACTGCGGGGAGGGCTGCCTCTCGCTTCCTGTTGTTTGTCCCTTGTCTGACACTGCTTGGCTCTCTGACTTCTTCCCAGGATGATGAAACGCGACTTCAGAGGCGTTTCCTTTCCTCTCCGTGGGCCAATCCCCGCACCTTTGCACGCCTGCTGCTACTTTCACGCTACCTGTGACCCGTGAGCACCTGTCACCACAGCCTGACGCGGATCCCCCTCCAGACGCGTGCAGGGCGGCCCCCGACCCTCAGTCGCTGTGCAGGGCTGACTTCCCGGCCCCCTCCTTCTGCGGCCCACTGTCCTGGGCCCTCCCCGTCCCCCGTCCCCTCTCTCTGCCCAAGTGCCACCGCGCACCAGCGCAGCCTGGCGTCCTGGCCTCACGGGTCTCCAGGCCCCCATCACTGACCCCCGAGACAGTGTCCCTGCGCCCACGTCCCACGCTGCCCCGACGGCCAGTTACAGACCCACCAAGAGGTCTTTCTGGGGCTTTAAACCCGACGACTCTGAAGTTCACTCTGTTTTAAACAAAAGCTTATCCCGAAAGGAGAAGTAGCGTGAGGAGGCGGCCACAGGAAGCGGTCCCCAGCCGCACCTGCTCCAGCGCCTGCTGCACCTGGAGCCGAGCTCCTGACCGAGATCGCGGTCGGGGGACCTGCAGCCGCTCCGAGCGTGCCCCCCAGTTTCTCCATCATGACCCCCAGAGTCCTCACTCTGACGCTGGCACGCTTGGCTCATGTCTGAGGTGGGTGGACACCTGGCCACAGTTTCTTCTGGTCCCTGGTCCCCGAGACCCTCCCTTTGTGTCCCAGGGAAGTTAGGAGCATCTGTGTGTCGATGTGACAAGTGCAGGGAGAGCGCGACCCCTCTCACCGGTTGCTCCAGGGACTAAACAAACGAGACCACGCAGGGTCACCCCAACATTTGCTATGCACCCACCACCTTTGCAAGTCTTTATCGCATACGCACCACCATTGCCTTGTTTTTATTGGACTGTGGCTTTTGAATCCATGCCTGAGTGTGTGGAAAGGAACTCTTATCAGCCGGTATGACGATCTGAACGAGAAATGCATCTGTTACAATAAAGCAGGCCTTTCTGTGTCCCCACTTTGGGACCCTGGAATGTGCGCGGAGCAGAGTGGAAGACCCCAATGTGTCTGTCCTGCTCTCCCATCTCATGTAGGCAGCCCCTTATGGAGAGAAAGCACTCATACGTGCACCTGTTTTCTGGGCTCACTGACCTCAAATGGCTTTAGTCACCATCCCTGCCTGTCTGTACAATTCACTGGAAAACTAAATTAAAAAACAAGAACCCCTGTACCCAAAGTCTACGTGGTTTCTGAGACACATGGAGACGCACAATGTGTTACCGCCATCCCATCAGACGTCCTGTGGAAAGGTCACGGTGCTGATTCACACCCCCCAGAACTCCGCAGACCCTACCCCCCGGGCTGTGGGACGCAGCCGCTGACCCACCTGGGGCCCTTCTGCCTCATTTCCACCTGTGCGCCTCCTGGTTTCGTGTGTGTGTGTGTGAGTGTGTGTGTGTGTGCACATACAAGTGGCATCAATATCAGTTTTTCCTTCAGAAAAAAATAGGTATCCCAAGAACTGTTGGCCCCTTAGCTCATGAGGACACAGCACGATGAAGTGAAAACTAGTCTTTGAGTCAGAAATCGGGTCGAATTCTGACTCTGCAGTTTCAGCTGAGTTAATTCACTGAACTTCCTGTGTCTGTTTTCTTACAGTATAGGCGGCAGACTCTGGTGACGGTGAGCTGCAGCCCGCGTCTGCTGACCACGGGAGGTGCTGTGAAATCCGACCCCTTCCGGGCAAGGCGTGGAGAGGTACGTCCACGTACGCGCGCCGAGACCCGCTAGGCTTAGTTTTAATATTTAAAGTTTTCTGCTGATCAGACTTTCTACGTTCAGTTCAAGTTGACACGTAGGAAATAGAGAGGAGGGGAGTGAAACAAAATGGCCAGATCGGCTCCTTCGAACCCAACACTCTACAAATAAATAGGCCAATTGCCGTCACACACCCGCGTTCAGTGTTCACAGCCTACGGTCCATCCAATGGGCCATGCTTGCCGGGCACTCGGCACAGAAGACGGTGCCAGGGACGTGTCCCCCACCCGGCGGGGGTCCTCGGCACCTCTGCCTTCTGCCCACTCAGGGGTCTCAGGGCTGCGTTCCCCTGTGAGCCTGTCTCCTCCAGACACCTGCCCATCTCTGTTCTCAGCGGGGTGGTTGAGGGGACCCAGCAGATGAAGTGACTCGTGTCGCCTGGTCTTTGGAGGGACAGAGAGGCCAGACCTCATAGGAGACGCGCGTGACCGCCGGCTACCGGGGCGACCCCACTCACCCACTCCTCGCTCACTCTTGGGGTTCTGCTGCGCTCCGGACGAGGTGGACAGGTCTTCGGGGACGGGCATGGGCTCGTCACCGTCGTCTGCCGTGTCACTCACCGGAGGGCTTTCCTTCCCTGAGGAGACAAGGGGGCGCTTAGTGTCTGGGGGCGCGGTCCGCGCTGCCGGCGGCAGTCACGGGCCAGCCGCTGGGGCGGCCACGGCGCCGGGACCTCACGTCGGCTCACGCGGGAGGACCGCACGCGGGGCCGCTGGGAACCGCGCCGGTGCCTCCGTGGGGCGTGAAAATCTGTCAAAGGACATCAGTGACACACCCCACACGCGAGAACACAGATGTGCAAAAGGGAAAAGCATCTACGTCACCTACAGTCGTAGCCGTCCGCACGATGATGATCACGGTGCACACGCGTGTGCGCACACACGTGTCCGTGCACGTTGTCGGTAATATGGGGTGGTGCCTTTTCTTCACCAAAGTAAACTTGTTTTTAGGCGTTTTCCTTCCCACACTCTGCTCGTACACCCCCTCCACGGCACGGGCACGCTGGTCTATTTAAACACTGGTTCTATTTTCGAACTGATGGCATTTCTTTTTTCTAAATTAATCAGCACTGGGGTGAACATCTAAATAGCCGATCTTTGCACACTTCTGAGGGTCACCACCATGCAAACGCCCGAAAGCGCCAGCGAGGCCTGGGTGCGGAGGTGCCCGCACTACCAGGCGCCTCAGACGTGATGCCTGAGGATTTTCTGACCGGCTGCTCCGTGCACCTTCCCACGGGCCGACTTCACACCCTCACGGGGACTTGCGTTCTGGTCACCAGACCGGGCCACCTGCTCAGAGCCTCACATTCTGGGATTGTTCCTTTCTTGCCAGGACAGACAGGGGGACCCAGGTCCCTGGGACTGTGCTGCCTCACACTTGCGTGGAAAGTCTGCCAATGAGCATGCTTATCCTCGAAACGTGAAAATAACGTGTACGTGCACAGCTCCGAAGAAACAGGGCTGGACCCGATGCCCGGGCCCGTTCTGAATGAGTGGCTACAAGCACGTTCAGCTGGCTGTCCCGGCGAAGGCGACTCACGCCCGCCCCCAGGGTCCAGCACTGGGCGCCCACGTGGGTGGGAGTAGGCTCTTGTCCTCTGAAACTCCCATCCTCTAATAACCTCGGGTCCAAACTTCCAGTTGAGCCAGGAGACCTTAATCAGGGGCAGGACGCAGCTCTCTCCCCTGCGCTGACGCTAACCCAGCAGCGGCGATTCGGACCCGGCGGGAAGGTGACGAGGCCAGGGACACACTGGCGTTTGCAGGGGGTCTCCCCACACTCGTGGGCCTGCACACCGGTGATGGGGGCGGGGGGCTGGGCAGGGTGTGGGTGTCCCGTGGGTTCGCGTGAAGGTCCTGCAGCGGGGCACCCACACTTCAGGGCCAGCAGCCCCACACGTGACACAACCCTTCCCGGGACCAGTTCCAGTGGATCCTGCGCAGGGACCCAGGCGGTGTGGGGGCACAGCCGTGCCTTCTCGAGGAAGCAGACCACCCCCCGTGGACCCTTCCGGCTGAGCGGCCGTGGCCCCGATCGGCCAGTTTGCAGAAACAGCACTAGGGGCAGCCTCTGGGCAGCCGAGACAAGATGAGCAGTTCAAGGTGGGCGTAATGGTGAGGAGGTTGCAGGGGAAAACCAGAGGCCAGAGGGGACGTGACGGGCAGGCTGGCGGGAGCCCTGCACGTGGGCACACGTCACTGTTTGCACTGCTCTGAACGCGAGGAGAGGTAACTGCGTGTCTGTTATTGCTCACCTCGTTCATGAACGGGGAGAAATCGGCACAGGAATGCAGACGTGTATGACCCCCGTGACTTGGTCTTAGGCCTCATGTTCAAACTCCAAGGGATATGGTCAGAGGGAAAAAAGTGTTTGTGTGGGGGAGTCAGAATAATCTTGCACAGAACTACGTCCGGGGGAGGCCCTGCAGGGGGGAGGCTGGAAGGTGAGGAACACCAGCCACCAGCTTAGAACCCCCACAGAAAGGCCAGCGGAGACCCTGGTCTGACAGCCCGACCACAATGTGCATCACCGGGGCGGGCAGGCATCTTTGTAACGACCCAGCGTCCTCATCCGGGTCCGGGAGTGACGGGCAGGCTGAGAAGCTAAACCCTTGAAGCCACCTTCAGCGTCCGATCTTCCCTGTGACGCTCAGGGGCCCGTGCGGACCTCAGGGCTGGATCCCATGGACCTCGGACCCTAAGAATCAGGAGGCATGTCGTCTCTGCTCGACTTGTGCTAACATCCGTCCCAATCCGTCTCGATGACCGCTCAAAATAGACTTGACTGATCGTGTTATTAGGGAACAGGACCAACTGCAACTTATGGGGGCGCCTGTGATAAGAGACGAGCTTCCGGGGGCCCCAGCCCACTCCCCGCTCAGCACTTCCCCTGGGTTCCGTGTGAGCGAGGAAGAGCAGTAGTGAACGCCGTGGGCCGGACTGGTCGGCGGGCACCCCCTAAATGAAGGATCCCCGGGGAGGGGGGTACAGCGTCAGTCTCGGCATGACAGCGTCCTCGGTAACCAGGCAGAACCGGAAGAGATCAAAAGAGGAGCGTGTCACGTGCCCGCCGCGAGCTTTGTGGGTTCAGCCGGGGCTCCGCGCGGTGACAGCTTCTAAGAGGTCACCTGATCTGCCTAAAAGCCCCCCGAAGCTTGAGCAGTGGCTGCTGGGTCACTTGCCGCACCCCCGCGCCTGCCCCTCAGTGACCGGGACGCTGTCTCGGCCGGAGGCTTCGCGACGCTTGCCACCACTTCACGCAGACCTTCGTGACGCGCAAAACGGCTGCATGTGGGATGCTAAACGAAGCCGCCCAGTTCGCCACCTACAAGGCCAAACCGGCGAAGACGGTCAACGGTCCAAAGATGAAGCTGTTAAACCAGGTCCCAAACCCCAACCCGCGGGGCCGGGGGTGAGCTGGCCTGATCCAGGTCCGCTACGGTTCTTGGCCGGCTCTGAGACTGAGGGGAACGTGCAACAAGTCGCCTCTTTAAACTCTGTCAAGAGTCGCCTGAGGCCACCAAACATGACGTGGGCTTAGCTGACAGGGTGGTTATGAGGGTTAACTCACAAGAGTGTGTGTGAATGTTACAGGGGTCTCCAAACTACGGCCCGCGAGGCCCTCTCATCCGGCCCGTGGAGACCTTTTTATATGAATAAAATAATATTAAATAAATAATTAAAAACAACATCTACGTTTTGATTCTTTTTCATTTGGACCTCGAGTGTGTAGTCGGCCCCCAAACTGCTGTTGGATAGTTAATGCGGCCCACGGGCTGAGAACTTTGGAGACCCCTGTAAGCAAATGGGATTATTCGGTAAACTGCGATATCCTAGAGAAACCTAAGGGGTGTGTCACACCACGCGTCCAGACTCCCCCGAGTGCCCGTACAAGAACACACAGACACGTGGAAGCGTGGACAGCCAGGCATCGAGGATTTCAATGACACCATCGGGAAGGTGCAATATGATTTCACTTAGTTAGAAAAATGAGAGACGCTTGTTACCAATTTATATTTAATTAACCCACTGCCTACGTTTCAAATAAAGCGCTACCGGTGAGAAGTGTTTGGGGCAAATTAGATGAGAAAATTGCGTCGTAAGCTCATCAGCAGCCAGCCAACGATTTGTCAGGGAGGCTAGACGTCAGCGCACGGAGTTTCGGGATCCTTGGTCTCCGCCACGCGTGGGTTTTTGTTATACACGGTAAGGACCCAGCTGAGCATTATTTCCGGGGGTAAATAGCTAAGAACGTGCGCTCTGCGCTCGCCGGCAGAGGGGAGAAGCCAGGGTGCGCCCTGGGCGGACCCCCAGCCCACGTCCCGGCCGCTGTGCAAATCCTGTGACTCGGCTCGCTGCGGAATGAGGACGCCGCCTGCCCCTTCTCGCCGGTCCCGGTTAGTGGGCAGCGTGGCAGGCGGAGGGCCGTGCTCGGTGCAGGTCAAGCCATCCCCCACCTGGCAGACGCGGATGATTCATGGCATTTCTGCGGATGCTTCGGAATCCTTTCCCTAGGCAGGTCGCATGAGTCTACAGAGCCCGCGTCTTGTTTCCACGTTCCAGCGATCGTGACAAACACCACCAAGGAAGCAGCCGACGTGGCTTCAGGGTCGTAGAAGCCCCAGGGAACGCTACCCACTGGCCGCGGCCCCTCCCTCTGCAGGGGACACTGCATCCAGCCAGGAGGCAAGGACACACGTGTCCCGGGTCCCCTGGTTGGGGCAGAGCCGGGCCGCTGAGACAAGTCTGCCCTCGCTCCCCCGCCGGCTGCCCTCCCACAGCCCACAACTTCCCGAGAAGCCCAAGCGAAAATACTAGTCAAAGAAAATTCTGGAAAGACCGCCGAAGAAGGGAGGACAGAGCAGAGGGGGAGATGTGCGTGAACGAGCGGACCGCTCGCTCTGATAGACCCGCCAGGGCCGTCAGTCACGCTGTCCCCAAACCCGTGGGCACCAGTCAGGAAACGTTTAGTGGCATCCACGCCCCACAGGGCCTGGAGCCCAGGGCTCCGCCCACACGCAGGAGCCGTCCCGGGAAGGACGAACCAGGTGGTTTGAAAAACTCGGGTATGAAGTACGTCTCTGTTTTTCAAGTGAGTGTCTACATCTATCAGCTTGACCCCGATGACATGGCGGATACGGGCATTTTATGGGTTTTTTAACCTATGAAAGTGGCCATTTCAGAGGCTTCAACGGAGAAGAATCTGTTGCTTCTTTCCTGTGGACAGACGCTGACACTGAATAACGTCATGGGCAGAGCATGACCCTGTGAGAGTCCTCGGACGTCCCACCGAGAACGGCAACGCCGGCTTGCACGGATCGCGTCCGTATTGCAGAGCGCGCTGCCGCTGGTCTTGGTTTCAGGAATGACAGCCACGGAGCAAGGGGACCGGGAGCCCCGGGAGAGGCCGCGGGGACGAGGAGAGGCGTGCTGTGTGGGCTCAGGCCCGGCGCGCGGCCCAGGCGCTAGTGACTGCCGGAGGCCACGTTCAACCCGGCTACCGGGACCCCTGCAAGCGCTTCGGAAGCGGCGTGCCCTGCACTAAGCACGCGGATGAAACTTCAGCCCGGCGCTCATGTCCAGTGCCCTTTTTCAGTCAGTCCTGGGTCCTGAGGTCCCCACCCCCAGGGAGCCCCCCGTTTCAGCAAGCCAGGCCAGGGCGGGAGACAGACAACGCGGCGTTTGCTGCATTTGTCACCGTGATAGGAAACCGCAGGACCCGACAGGCTGTTTGCTGTGTGAGACGCCCCAGGGATGCCCCCCACAGCCCGGCTCTCGCCCGGGGGGACGGGTTGAGTGCAGACTGGGCACCAACCACGGGGCTCACCTCCCCTTCAAACGCGTCACTCGGGAGAGTGACAGGTGAGAGCCCCCCGCTCCTGGGGGGCGGAAAGCAGAGAGCGGGCGCCGGGGAAGGGTCTCCCTCCGCTCTTGGGGCAGGGGCATTGTGCTTTTCTGACGTTTTCACCACCTGCAGCCTGAAGGATGGGACCCTTCCCTTGGGGGTATCACGTCCCAGCCATGACCAGGCCCAGCTGGAGCCTCGAGGAGCCGATGCTTTTGGGGTTCATTGACGTGGTTTGGCAGCGGCGGCATTTGTGGTTAAGAAACAAGGCAGGCGCCTCAGGTGAACAGGTTCATGAGATGTGACAGGTCAACTAGGAGGAGGAGTTTCTGTCCTCCTGCCCACGCCCCGTCTTCCCAGAGGAAGTGAGTTCGATAAGCATTATTCCAGAACGTTCCCAAGTGAGCATGCAGCCGTGTGGAAAGCGCGTGCGTGTGCGTGTGCGTGGCTTGTTGGCACCTCTCACTTCGCACGGGGTGGCCGCCTCTCCGCACACCGCGTCCCCGTCAGCCTCGCTGGGAAGAGCTGTTGGCACCAGTGAGTGGCAGCTCCGTGCTCCAGGGGCACCTCCTGGGGAAACTCCTTCAGTTCTAGGTCAACGGACGGCCGACCGCTCTCCGTTTCCACCAGCGGAACGTCACGGCCCGAAATGCCCCAGCGGAACCGCGGGCCCCCTGGGTTGTTCTTTGCCGCCTGGACAGTGCATGTCCCAGCTTTCTCAGTGACAGAGGAGGAGTCCCGGCTCCAGCCGGGCGGGACGTGAACGCCCCTCCTGTGCGTCTCTCTCCAGAGCGGCGGCCGCCCCCTCGGGCCTGACCTCAGTCACCAGGCAGAATTCAGTGACAACGTGGACACCAGGTTGGCCAAGCCCAGAGGACAATGACAGGCCATCCTCCCACAGCGGCCAAGCTGGGGTTGACTGTGCACCTGTGAGGCTATAGAACACGAAACAAGGAAGGTCCTGTGTGCTGCCCACACCCCTCCCCGGCCCCGGGGACAGGGCAGGGCTTCCTGGTCACACAGACACGCGAACGGGGCAGGTGATGGGCGCCCAGCCAGGGGCCACCCTCCCTCCCCAGCGTCGCCCCTTGGGGATGGTCCACGATCCACCCGCAGCCTCATCTTCCTACTGGCTGCTCCGCTTCCTGTGCCTCCCACGGGGACGAGCGACAGCCCGTACGGCGGGAAGGAAGCCTGGACGGGCAGCCAAGGTTCTGCGCCTAACACGTTCTGAGCGTCTCCCAACGGCGCTCTCCACGCTACTTTCTCCACCTCACCGCCTTCTCCCTCCCTCCTTGTGCGCCTCTCTCTTCCCCTCTGTCCCCCTCGTGAAACGCCGTCCCTGACGTGGGTTCGAGGTCTAGACAAGATCAGTCACTCACACCCCCGCCCCACAAGGACCAACCTAGATCGAGTCCCTTTCCAAGTTGCTCTCAGACTGAACAATACAACTAATTTGAACTTGGACCATTTTCTGTGACTCAGGGCTTCCGGTTGGGATAAGGTCTCAGTGCTGACATCAGATTCCATCCTGGTCACCATCGTCCCTCCCCCGCCCCTCCCCGGGGACATGCCCATGGGCGGTCCTCACGGAGCCCCGGGCAGGGTCTCCCAAGGGTCTCACCTGAAACTTGGGACAGGTCTTGACCCTCATCCGCATCCATTGTCCTTGGGTTATCTGAGAAAGAGAGGAAGGGATTTTAGTGTAAAGCAAATATTACTTGGCTAGGAGAGAGGGAGGGAGAGATAAAGGCGGCCTGTACATTTAACAACGGGGCGATCTACCAAGAATAATGCGCTTTCCTGCTCACACACTCACTGGAGTATCAGACGGGCACAGACCCACGGTCCTTTAAAAAGCAGCGGTACAAAGATTTATAAAAATATCATTACCGGCCCAGGAAGACCAAATTTGTTATTTATTGTTAATTTCCTACTGCATAATAACCCAAAATGCAAACTGACTGCAACAAAATTAAGCAGAAAATTAAATGGCCCTGGGTCATTGTAGGCACAGAATTCATTCTCTTGGCTGATCCATAGTTATGTTCTTTCTAATTTACTGAGCATGCATCGATGAACCTGGAGTCGGCTTGGTGACACGCGTACAATCAGCAATCAGAAAACGAAGCAATTTGCTGAAGAATGTCTCATTTACCCAGGCGGGCTGCACATCGGAGCTGCGCGCGCTCCGTCCATCAATAATGCAAACCCCTCCAGCCCGGCGGAGGGCCCTCGGTGCGGCCGGCTTTGTCCCCAACCCCTCAGGGCCCCTGTCAGGCTCAGACCTGGCCCCGCTCAGACGCAGGGACACGTGAAGCCGCGACAGCAGCAAAGCGGGGCTGAGGCCCGGCCGGGACCTTCCTGTTTTGTGGGCCGAGGGCTGGACCCTCCGATGGTTAAAACCAGCCGGGAAGAGCTGCCTTTGGGTGGGGGCGGCTGTGACGTGCCCCATGGGCTACACTGACAGCACCCCCCTCTCCAGGGACAGGGCGGTTACCTGCGGGGCAGGAGGACAGGGGGGTGTCGCGTTGTGCACTTGGGGGGGGCGGTCTCCTGTGTCCCTGGTAGGTGACAGCTGAAGGTGACCTCGACACTCCCGCTCATGCACGCTCGGTGGGACAGCCTTCAGAAGAGGGGCCACCGCTGGAATCTAGGTCGGGTTGTTTGTTTTATTTTCAGGGGAGGGGGCATCTCTGTGTCTTTGGTTGGGAAACGGGGATCGGAGCTGGGTGGCCTGCTCTTAGCAGAGGCCCGGATGCAGCTGAGGGGACCCTAGCCCTGCAGTGTGCTGGCTACCGCGCAGGCAGAGGCCGCCTCTGTCTTCCTGGGGATTTCGGTCACGTCGGTAGCCACCGTGGCGACGTGAGTGACAGTCACCGTGTCTGGCTGGGAGGGGTTCCTGAACAAGTCTGAGTTGTGACCTGAGTTTGCAAGGCCGTGCGAGGATTCGGGGCACAGCGGTGACCACAGAAGGGACAAGGCTCCGGGCCCACGAGTGCTTCAGCCCCGAGCTGAGGATCTGTGAGCGGCCACAGCCAAACACCCCCAGGAGGCCACGAGGGGCTCCCGGGCAGCGTGTCCACGGGGCCACCCACGCGCGAAACGTATGGATCCTCCCACACTATCAAAGCGGCACGCAAGACAGGCGCCAGTGAGAAAAATCTTTGTCATTACTGTGCAGAATTAACATGAGACTCCGTTTTCTGAGCACGGATACGGTATTTTATTGTGACAAGTCACAAATCAGTTCCTACTCGTCACTGTCCCTCTGCTGTTTGGTGAGACGCGTGATGAAAATAGAGTCTTGCTCTGTCACATCCTCCTCGAACACAACTTTTGTTTTTTTATCATGTTGACTTTGAACGTGTTGGCTACCTGATACATTTTTTACAACTTTCTTTCCAAATAAAGGCAAGAAATGCCCATCGTGCCCAGCGCTTAGGACTCCTCACGCTATCCTGCGTGTGTGTGCACACAGAGCGTTTTAGCAAACCTGGGGTGCTAAGCAGATCCCACACAGGCTGCCGGGAAAGGAATCTTCCACGTAACACGACATGTGTCTGCATGTCACAAGCACGCCTTAGCGTCTTCGTCCTAATGACCACGCACGACTCCGCGGCAGGAACTGATCTAACCAACACCCTGGACTCAGGTTATTTCCAGCTGGAAGAACGAAATACTTCCTGAGGCCCAGCTATGGATCCCCACTACGGCCTCCGGGAGGAGGCACCCAACCCGCTCGCCTTCGGGGGGCCCGGGTTTGCCGGCAGAGGGGCCGACCGGTCACACTGAGGTGACAACGCTGAGGTGACAACCCTGGGCGGCCACCTCGAACCCGTGTCCCTGTGTCCCCAGGCTGGTGGGTGGGGGAAGAGCCCTGTGTCCGCAGCCGCGTGCCCACAAGGGCCGCGGACGTGTGGCAGAGCCGAGCGCTCAGCTGGGGCACCCTGGATCTGTGTCACAGGCCAGTGTCTGTCCTCACACACCGTCTGGCCCCCAGCCCCCTACACTCACCCTGAGTGAGGCCCACGAGGCTGTCAGCCTCCCTCACATCGTCATGCACACTCTTGCCCCCTGCTCGGCTGTCCCCGATGTGCTGGCGGGGACTTGAGTGACCGAGGCGGGGGGCCGCGTGTTCCCGGCCTGCACTGGGCCCTGAGAACTGCTCGGCTGTGTCCCCTGGCTTCTCACCCCCGGTGACGGGCCAGCTCCCTCCAACTTCCCCAAACGCCGCATTTGCATCTCTTGGGATGAAAAAACAGTGACTTTTTTTTTTTTTTTTTTTTTTTGTAAAAGGGACTTTGCTTTCAGGACAAAACCCAATAGTAGGAAACTGTTTGAGGGACAGGGAATTGCTCCCTCCAAGGCCGGGCTTACAGGGGCGGCCCTGGGGGTCTCAGGAGAGCAGTGGGATGTACCCCCCGCCCCCCAGTAACACGTGCACGGCCCAGGCCTGCTGAGCCCTCCCCTCCCACGTGAAACCCCGATGCCAAGTGGGAAACAGGATGCAGCTCCATTACCAGCTCAGCCCGTCCTTGCTCACCTCCAGGAGGACGAGGCCGGTGGTGACAGAGGAGGCTGGCGGTGACAGAGGGCCAAGGCCGGCGGGCGTGTGCAGGGCGCGGCGTGGAGAGCAGGACTTCACAGAGACACGCTATGGCTTTCTGTGCTGCCTGGACCACCCCCCAAGCCACGGAGGGCGGGAAACACGGCAGCTCGGCGGCCGTCCCATGCAGGCAGCCCAGCACGCACGCGGTCATCGTCCCCGGCTGCCCTCGGACCCCGCCTGCCCCTTGCGCACCCCCTTATCTGCACGGCAGGCACCTGTCTCCCCAGCAGCGCCCGCAGATGCCGGGCTCTCCCCTACTTCTGACACGGTGAACCCGGCTGAAGGCGGTCAGAGGCACCTGGCCAAATCCGCACCCGGTTCCTTCCCGAGGCGCCCGAACGAACCGAGCCCCCGGCCGCTGGACCTGCCGGGACGCCGAGTCACACACGGCCCCTGGGCATCGGCCGTCACGCTTGTCATGCCGGCTGAGGCCACACGGTCGTGTTTGTTCCCCCCGAACAGACGGTCGGCGTCAGCAGTCACCAGTCGCACGCTGGCACGTGGCTAAGAGAGTCGCCCTTAAGACGTGCAGCACGAGAAACAGTAGCTTTACTTAAACACCCTACTATGTGCCTCGTCCTTCAACAGGAGAAGTGCCAAGCGCCCCCACCCCGGACCACGAGCGCCGTCCGGCTTTGCCCACGGCGTCGGGCACAGTCTACTGGAGTGTCCGGCACGGCGCGTGTTCCGTGCCCATCCGCACACGCGTACAGTTCATCCTCACCCTTACACCGGATCAGACGATGATCACGTGTACTCCGTGTTGTTATTTCCGTTTTGTAGACGAGAACCCCGAGGCTAAGCAGGAAGGCACCTGCCCAGGGGGTACATCGGGTAGACTCCGGAGCGGAGACCTGAACCCCCAGCCCTGGGTGCTGCTCGCTTCTCACAGGACCGTTCCCGCCCCTCACGGCTCCACAACCCCGGGCAGTGGTCCCAGGTGTCACGTGTAGGACGTGCCCCGTCACCGGGCAGCAAGTAAGCGTGTTCTGTGTGATCCGCAGTGAAGGCAAACGTCACCTCCAACTTCTCCCGTCTGGTTAAGTCCTGGCGCTTCAGTCAAGTGGATACTACTGACTCTCTTCCTCCTGCACTCGTCACTTTTGGGGTGACTTCCTTCGGGGCTCAGTGACTCTTGTTTTGAAGGGGGCGGAGATGTGGGGGAAGGAATCTGGGCTGCACCTATAATCTATTTTAAAACGCCTTAGGTCACAGGCCTCTTGACTAGAAGCCATTATCACTGCTGGGAGGAAGTCCTTTCGTTTTCAGACTAGCAGACCGATCACGTCGCCGCGAATGCCTCTGCATCTTAAGAAGAAAGAAGGGAGACACGTTCGGAGAGAACGAACACCGAGACCCCTCCTGCAAGGCCTTTGTGTCGAGTCCCGGGGCCCTGACGGTTCTAGCAACTTGACAAAACACGGCGGAGGACAGAGAAACTTCTGGGCGCTCTTATTTCATTTCTGAGTCTTTTCATTTTTCAAAAATTAGCTGCCAGTCCACACATGTTCGTGATTACTCCCCGGAGTATTGCCGGCGCAAACAACAATGAGAAGCAAGGTGTAGACAGGGCACTAGGGAATCCAATTTGGCTCCCCCCCCCCCCCCCCCCGCACCCTCAACGGCCCTTTTAACGGAGCCACAGAAACGCCTGCACCGGTTCGTGCTGTGAGCCTGCTTTCTGAGGGCAGATCGGCTCAGACGTGCAGCTCTGGGTGCACATGTTTTTCCTACGGGCAGGAACTGATATGCAAAAGAGGAAGGCTTGCAGGGGACCAAGGAAGCCTTTTCGGAACACAGCTGAACGCCACGCGGCTCACAAACGGGCTTAGGCAGGAGGCAGTTGTTACAGAAGGAAAAGAACCGGGAGGATATTTTTAAACGCCATGGAGCCAGCCCGCCTGTCCCGACGTGAGGTGGAAGAGAAGACATGCGGTAGCATGTGCAACGCTGCTTCTAGAAAACAGGCAACGTGGAGCTGAGGACACACTGGCTCTCACGACAGAGGCGGGGCTGGGTGTCTAAGGGCTCCGGTGGTCTCTCACCTCCCGTGTGTGCCCCCCACTGCCGACTGTCTCTCATCTCTCTTCCCTCTGTGTTTCTATCTCTTCTTCTTTCTCTCTCTCTGTCTCTCTCCCCCCATCCCCCCCATGTCTCTCCTGGGGAGGGGAGAGGCTCTTCTGCACCCCGAGTCTCAACCTCCCCCCGTAACTATGTTCTCACGGCAGCCATGCCCCAAACTTACACGAGCTATTATGGGAGTTTCCCTGCTTCTGACCAGCATCGCGGGCCACTTCCTAAGTCGCTTCCTCAAACATAAATGGCTTTTTACACTCCACTTCAGTAAGAGGGTCTAAGTTTAGAATCATGCTCTCCTCCCCTCCTCCCGATTTTAGAAGCTGTGCCGGGAAAGTGGGGGGGGGGGCAGTAACTGCAACCCACGCGAGGTGTGGGGACAATAAGACCCCCATCTTGAAAAGCAAAAACCGCCCCCCCAAATAACGATCTTCATCGGGTCGCCCCCAAGTTTGGTGTCATCAGGGGACGACACAGAAAGTCCAGGGACCATTTCATGTTCTTCATAGTCTCCATGTTGTGTCGTGTTTTGCTTTTTCCATTTAACACGTTCATGTAACACGAAGTTAATACTTCAGGCAGCCTTCTCCTGCCCCCAGAGCACAGAGCAGCGTCCTGCCTGCTATGCATGAAGCGTTGCAGGGGATGGGTTCAGGCTCAAGGCTAAAGCGGCACCGGGCAGAAAATTCCACGTCCACAGTCATCACGTTCCCCCCAAAACGCACCTGTCAGCCTGGGGGTGGGACAGGACCGCCTGACTGCCGTTACAGCAGTGTTTACAGAAGTTTCCTTGGCGAAAACTCTGCTTTATTTAGACCCAAGGAAGTAAAATTATGCAAATCCCCACAAGGAGGTCCACGGGTTTACAAATCCAGAGGCATACGCTTGTTAACAACTGAAAAGCGGGTTCTGACGTGCCCCCCAAGGACGTTGTCCGGGGTCCCGTACGCGCTTTGCACGTTATTCCGGTGCGTCTGCTGTTGTGAGACGGGATGTACACATCCAGGCACAGACGCAGAGGGAAAAGCGCACCCGAGCGAGCTCAGCAGGCAGCCGGCCACGTCTACGCACTGCAGCACCGCCTGCAAGGCCGCGGCCCCCACGCGAGTCCCCGTCTGCAGAGCGCGGGGGGCTTCCCGGGGCTCTGGCTCCCTCCCGGATTTCTGAGCTCACGGGACGTTCTCCCGAAAGGACTCGCTGTCTGAGCTCAGCCCTTCACAACACCCACAGAACGATCCACTACAGTCCACTCAAGGGGGGTCGCGGCTTCTAAAAGGGGTCTCACGAACAGCCGACATTCACGCCCACAGCACAGAGGCCGCAGATTCAAACATCGGGCTCGTTCACTCCAGCTCGGTGGTGCGGTGAGGAGCGGGAGGCCGTGAGCAGCCACCCCGGCCACCCCCACGTCACCAGCTTCAGCCCAAGTCAAATCCACTCCCGGCGGCCAAGGAGCGCGAACTCGTTACAGGAAATCGTACCACTGGAGGCTCTGATTGGCTCTTTACTTGGGTCACATCAGCAAAGAAAGTTCTAGATCTCATTTTGTTCTGTGAGAGACAGAGAGCTCAGCAGTAGCCCAAACCTGCACGGACCCCAGGCCGGTGGTCCCGCGCCGTGGAATGTGAACCGAGGCAGCGGGGGTGGGGCTGGCAGGCTCTCCGGGAACCCCCCCCCCGTACCCCACAACCTTTAGCGACAGTGTCGTCCTGCAAGGCGGGGGGAGGGGCCCCCCAGAATCTCCCAGCAGCGCACAACTTCCTCATTCGCCGGCTGCGAATACCGGCGCGTCTTTATTTATACTCTGGCAGAAAACGCTCACGTCTATCAGAGCAAAGTACAGAAAAACTCACTTGAAACTCGATTGTCAGATTTTCCCGCAGCCCTAAAATACGTGTAAAACGACGTACTGTCAAGGCTGTGCTTTAAGTGGTTTATTTGGAAAGCAAATTGCATGCCTTTTACAAAAGCCCTGTTTGCTCTAAATCCGATGGAAAATTCTTTCAGTTCAGGGACCACACAGACGCCCCCTGCAGACGCGGGAACACACGGCAGACGGCGGGCGGGGGACAGGCCCGGGCCGGGTCTGCGTGGGCACGAAGAGCCTTATCTCAGCAACCTGAGATGATTAGCAGCGTGATCGTAGTTTAACGAGAGGGATGCCCGGCTTATCCGCATGTTTCTACTGTGAATCTCTGAACAACACACCTGAACGGGCTGCCTCCCGCCGCCCCCAGCTCAGCTCCGGGGAGGAGGAAGAGGTCGCTCCTTCCGGCTCAGGGGGGCTCGGCCGGGGGGTCTTGGCCCCGGCTTGGTCCCATCGGAAGCCCAGGGGGACACTGCAGAGTACGGCCGAGGGAGCTCAGGACCGGTCCGCTCCCCATTTCCGCGTCTCTCCCACACTCCGCGGGGACCGTCCTCCCATGAGCTCTAAGCAGGGATCCGAGGGCCGCTCCATTTGCTCCATGTTCGCCGGCACACGCCTGCCTGAACTGCACACATGTCCCGAGGAGTATGCGGCGCGGAGCGGCTAGCTTCGCACCAGAACCCTGACCCGCGCGTTTAGACGGTGCCAGACCCACGGAAGACGCTGCGCAGCATCGGGCCGGGGGATCCAGGGAGGGAAGCGGAAACCCCCATGTCAGTGTGGACGAGGCCGTCCTCGGGTGTTACCTCTGCGAAACCCCGCGCGGGGCAGGGAAAGAGGAAGGAGAACGAGAGGGAGAGAGGAGGAGAGGGGATAAGGAGAGAGGGAGGGCGGGGGGAAGGAATGAGGAACCCCGTGGGCCCCCCCACAGCCCCCCAGAAGCTGAGCCGGCTGCCTGTCCATCATCGCTCACTTTTGGCGCGAAAGGCGCAGGAAGCGCCTCAGATTTCCTCTGTCGGGGAGCAGATTGCTCGAGACGCGGCCGGCGGCCCCCTCGAAGGAGAAGAAGCCAAGCAGGCGCGGATCCAAACACGGGGGCCCATTCCAGGCACCTCGGGGAGCCGCGGCCCCTGCAGCACCTGTGCTCTGTGGGCGGAGCACGGGGCACCCCCAAAAGCAGAGGGCGCCTGTGGGCTCTAAGGGTGCCAGCACCCGGGACCGTGGCCGGCCAGGGCCAGGAACCCACCCGGGAAGGCCCAGCACTGAGCCCCCCACCCCCCACGCACATGCCCAGCGACAGACCGGGGGGCACTTACCCGCCAGCCCGTGTGGCCTCCGGGAGACCAGCAGGTGCTGTCCGCCCCACACAGACCCTCACGCTGAGGACGGGGGGCCTCTGACCCCGGGCCACGCCGAGCGCCCACGCAGCCGCCTGCCGGGGCCCCAGCGACCCGTGGAGGCTGGCTCCTGTGCCGCCGCCGCACGCTCCCCGGGGCGGGGAGGAAGGTGGGACCGTTTGCCAAATATGCAAAAAAGGAGGGAAGACAGTTTTCTCTCAGGAAAACACGGCAGGAAGGGACCCGGGGCTTCCTGTTCTGACCAAACCCGCTTCAGAGATGAATCCGCCGCCGTCTAAGCCGACGGGCCTGGGGTGGGACAGGGGCCCTTCCCGTCAACAGCAATCCCAGGGGGGGGCACAGGCGGCCTCTAGCCCCGGGACGCGGGACACCCACCATTTGTAATTGTTCACCACCGGGGGAGGGGGTCCCAGGAGGTACCACGGGGGTGGGCATCCACCCACTGGTCACGGATGAGGCTGCTGCCCGCGGGCCAGGCCTCCAGGCCCCTCGGGGAGGGACCCCCAGGGACACACACCCCACAGGCCCTCCCCCCTCTCTCCCCACTTGGAACGTGTCTGCGAAGCTTCTTGCGTTGGCGTTTCGTTGTCCCCTTCACGTCTCGTGACACCTTTTAACGTCTCTCAGAAGATCATCCAGCATTTGAAAACGACACCAAACCTAAGCCCCTGAGGGACGTGAGCATGTATTCCAGAAACACACCCTCCGGGTGACGCCGTGCCTTTACTAAACGGCACAGGTGCACACGCAGAGACCGTGTGAGCGGCCGGCTGGCGACCACGGTGAAGGCCGTCCGCCCTGAGCTGCCCAGAGGCCCTGCACACCCCGGTCCTCTGCACGGTCAACGCACGAGCCCGGCCGATGCCCTGACACTCAGCCCGCCTACGACCCGGATCCCCAGCTCAGCACACGCGCCCGTCTGGAGCAACCGGGACACTGCCCCACGGTGTCAGCGGGGCCAATGGTTCTCTTGTCACAAGCCTCAGGGGACGGGTCCCTTGTCACTTGTTAGCGGGCGTGGTTTTCTCCCGTGAAGCAGAAAGACATTGCAGGCCCGTCCGAGGGCTCTGCAAGCACAGACGTAGGGACGGACAGGCAACGCTGACCGCCAGGGGTCCCGGCTGGAGGCGGGGGGCACCGTGCCCGGAAGCCCTGGTCGTGTTCAGATCAGCCAGGGGCGCGGAGAGCTGGTTCTGGGCGCGGACTCGCCGGCCGGCGTGGCTCTATCTCCTTGACAATCAGGCACCAACCGCCTACCCTGTCCACAGTGACACGATTTCATAATCGCAGAGACCAGAGGAGGAGAAGCCCACCCTGGCCGCTACCGGGGGCTGGCTTCCCCGGCCGGACCCATTCTGGGCTGCTTAGTCCCACTACCTGCGCCTATGGGGACCCCGCGGGTACGCACGTCGTTTGTGCCTAAACGCGCCGTTGCAAATAAGCAGCCCCTCCTGTCTCAGTCAAAGGCAAAAACCAGCCGAAAAGCCAGAAGAAAGGGCTTTGTCAGCCCGGCCGGGTCTCTGAGGTGTTAAGACCCCCTTCCAGCCGGGCCCCGGGCCCCCCCTCCACCGCCTTGCCCTGCCGTGTGTGCACGTGTGTGTTGTACTCAGACAAGTTCTTTATTTCCTGCATCCACGCGCACACACATAATCTTGAAGTGTGCATACCGTGCGTGCATGGGTGGGCGGGCTGTTCCACGGCGTGGCACGTGTGGTGGACGGTCGAGAGATATATATGTCCACACACACACACACACACACACACCTATAGCGTTCTCTCAAATTTCAAGCCTGTCCTGCTCCTGCATTAACCAAACGTGAAGCGCACAAAGCCAAGTCAAGGGGAAAAACAATCCCCAAACCAGGGAGCCACCCGCCTCAGAGTCCACGTCTCCAGTCCCCTGAGGAAGACACGGTGGCCGCCGGGCCCCTGGGCCTCGGGCCTGCTGGCCAGGAAGTTCGCCGAGATCTTAACTTCTCAACAGGGAAATGGCTGCCAGGGGCCGACACAGGCCACTCTCTCTCCAAAGACCGTGGACAAACTTCGCGAAGGGCCCGCCGTGACGCATGCACACGTATCGGTGGACCTCGTGGGGTCCGTCCTGTGTGCCCCAGACCAGGCGGGGACCCCTACCAGGCTGGAGGCAAGGAAGGCCTGTCGGATCGCGGCGACAGGCATGGTGGAGTTTCTAACGCCTGCCTTCCCCCATCACTGGGACACAAAAGGGGAAGCTCACACGACCATTTAACTCCATCCAGTGTCTTAGGCATCAGCTCTGTGGGCTTTCACACCAGAATGCACATATTTTTATGATTAAAAAAAAAAAAATGGAGATAAACATGTATGTCTGTGGAAAATTGTGAAATCGGACACATTCTATCAAACCAGGATTGCATCAGAATTTAAAATGTGACATCATTCTTTCTATCTGCAGATACCAGCTATTTTTTTTAAAAAAACATGTTCTGCATCTTCGATGAGGTAAGCAGGTCGTGGATCGTTGTTACTGTTTAAATGCTAAGCCACATGCCGAATAAGCCGGATTGTCACCCAAATAATTCTGACCCATTTAATAATAAAAGCAATACTGAAATCGTGACTTTCACAATCCCGTGGAAAAGAGATGAGACCCGTTCACCTCGTCAAACAAACACCTTGAAACAAAGAAACATGGTCAGGAGGCCCCAAGCTGGTCCTACAGGGAGGGACCTGTTAACTCACAACCAAAGGGGCCCCATCCTTAAAAGCATTTGAATTTCCAGCAGGGCTTACACATCATGCGTGTTCTATAGCTTTCGGCTTTTTTCCCTGTTTGAACAGAAGTTGCTTTGCCTGGGGAGGAGATCATGCTTCACCACCAGCCCGTCTCTCCCTCCACGTGCGAAACGGGGGCCTCACAGCCGTGGGAGCCAGGGGACCGCTGGCGAGGGCCGCGCGGCCGGCCCACGGCCTTGGGTCCCGGTGGCTGCCGGCGGCTGGGCCAGCCCGCCGGGACCGCACGGTGAGCCGCGCCCGCCCACAGCCCCCGGCGTCCTGACACTTCTCAGGCCACTCGCCGTGCCCTGTGCCGCCAAGCGAGAGCACGAAAGCAAAACCAATCACACTTCCCGGAGAGAGTCCTTAGGAAACAGGGAGGCCCCCTGGCGTGATGCTACGGCCGGGTGCCTTGTTAGGGGGGCTTTCCTGAGCCCCAAGGCAGTCAGCAGACGGGCGGCTGTGGGCACCAGCCGGGCGGCCGTGGGGCCGAGAGCAAGTGCCACCGGGTTACCTTACAGTCTAAGCCAAAACGCTCACGCAAAACATAAGCAAGGTCCTTCCTAAGTGACTTCCTCCAGGCGGGCCTCCGGATGTCACCGCACGAGTGCATCTCCATCAGGGGGCACAGGAGCTGCCGTCCCCCTGGGCACAGCGGGCGGCTCCCGGGTGGCGCCCGGGCAGCGGGTCCTGCACCCGAGCTCACAGCACAGTGTCGCCGCCGCTGTGCCCGCCCTTCTCACCGTCCCCAGAAACCACAGGCAGACCTGCGCCAGCCCCGGGGATGCCAGTCTGGGCCTCCCCACCCAAATCCCCAAGTTTTTCTTTTTTGACATTTAATTGAAAAACACTCACGTGGATTCATGCGTCGCACTCCGGGCGCCAAGGCGGGTCGTCGGGCGGCCAGGGCGCCCCGAGAGCCGGGCCGGCCGCCTGGGCTGCGCTGCGCGGGGACCCGGGCACCGTCGCCGCCGTCACCGCGCCGCGCGGGCCGCGCAGGCACTTGTTGGAGCGCCCGGCTGGCCCGGCCGCCGCGCGCGCCGGCGCCCTTCCGCGGGGACTTCCTGAACTTGCCGGCGCGCGCGGTTCCCCATTTCCCCGCCGCGCTCCCCGCCCGCCGCGCGCACAGCGCCGCCCACGGGCCGCAAACTTTCGGGGGGCGGCGCGCACCCCCGCTCGCCCCGGCCCGGCCTCCGCGGCTGCGGCGCACGGGGACCCCGATCGCGGCGCGCGGCTCCGGGCGCGCAACTCCGGGTCCTCCCCGCGCCCCTCGTTCCGGCGCCGCAAGCGCAGGCGGTGGCCGGGGCTCCGCGCTTAACCCTTCGGGGCCCGGCGCGGGGCCGCGAGGGGGCCGGCCGGCGGCTGGGGGGTCCCCGCCACCCCGCGCCCCGGGGCCCCCCGATGCTCGCCGCGCTGCGGGGACAAGCGGCGCACTCGGGGCCCCAGGGCGCACGGGCCCCCGCTGCCAGGGCGTCCCCGGCCCGCCCCGCTCCCCGGCGCTGAACCCGGGCGCACTCGGCTCCCCTTTTCTGGCTGCGACCCCCGGCGCGGGGTGCGCACCCGAGGGGGTGGGCAACGCCGGCCCCGCCAGCCAGGGGAAGGTGCAGTTCATGCTCCCAGACAACCAACGGAATACCTCTGGGCTGCCTTCCCTCCCACCTGCTCGCCGCAGAAGTTAGGGTCGCGCCTTCCATCCCGGCCCGTGTGCGCACGCACGTGTGCAAGGGCGGGAGCGGCGGCCCCTGCGCGGCTGTGCGCACCGCGGGCGCCGCCTCCCCGAGCCCGGAGCGCCGCGGGGCCGGGCGCGCTGGGCCCCCTCGGAGCGGGGACGCGGCTCTGACCGCGCGCCCGGCCCCGCTGTGCCCGCGGCCCCGCAGCCTGGCTCGGGCACAGGCCCGGGCCCGCGTTCCAGCCGCGCGTCCCCAGGCCCCCGGCCCCGAGGCAGCCCGAGCCCCTGCAGGCAGGACGCAGGGCCGGGCAGAGGAGGAAGGGCGACCCGGGCCTCCCCGGGGCCGAGAACCGAGGGCAAAATCTCGGGTCGGAGGCCCCCCTCAGGGCAGCGGGGTGCGGCTGGAACCCAGCCCAGGGAGGACGCCTGCTGATGGCCTTTGCTCGCGGTCACCTGAGGGCTCTTGCGCCCTCTGAGCCGCCATCAGCGCCTGGACCACCTGTGCGGCACCTGCTGCCGGAAAGGCCCAGGCGGCTCCAGGTGGCTCCAGGTGGATCCAGGCGGCTCCCTGCTCACGGCCCCCAGGAGGCAGGACGCTGGGGGGTTTGGCGCTTCCATCCCGAGCCCCTTCCCCCACCTACTGTGCGCCCTTGGGCAGGTTACTGAGCCCTCGGAGCCCTCGGAGCCCTCGGAGCCTCGCCCTCCTTGTCTGGGGACTAACGTTGCTCCTGTGCGTGGAGGCCTGTCGGGCTGTGGGGAGGCCCCGAGCAGGTGCGAGGCCCCCGGGGAGGCTGCCGAGGGGGCAGCAGATCTCTCGCGGGACTCGGCCCGCCCTGGACGCCCAGGGCCCCCTGAGTGTGTGCGGGGTGCCCAGGACACAGGTGTGGTCGCCAGTCCCGGGCGAACGCTCCTGAGGGCAGCGAGCGTGCGCTGAAGAGTCGGGACCGCCTGGGCTGGGCCGCCTCGCGCGAGGGCCTGACCCTCTCTGGGCCTCCCGTCCTGCATCTGTGTGCATTGGCGGCAACGCCGCAGGGCCCGCTGGTGGGTTAGATGCACGGCGCACAGGGAGGCCGCTGCGTGTGCCCAGCAGAGAGGACGGCCCCGCGCCTGGGGACGGGCGTCACGAGCCCTGAGTGTGACTGGAAAGCCCACGGGTCAGGTGTGACGCTGTGGGGAAGGCAGGTGGCCGATGGGAAGGTCTTGAGGACGCGTTGGGTGAGTGAGGGAGCCATAGCTGCGGACCCGGCGTGGAGGAAAGCGGGGAGCAGCTGCGGAACCGGGGCTCGGAGCCCCCCTGCTGGAGGCCTACGGCGTTCCGGTGGCTCGTGCGCGTTCACTGACTCACCAAACAGGTGTCCACGGAGCGCCTACCATTGCAGGTGGTGTTTGAGGGACAGAACGTCCCCAGAAAGCCTCAGGCGGGGACTTACCCGTCAAGGGCTTCCCAGCGCGGACAGCGAGACAAGGGTTCCGCTGGGAATGTGCCTCCTGAAGCCAGACACAGGCCCGCGGACGCAGAGGTGGCCGGAGGGCGTGACGGGCTCTGTGGGCCCAGGGAGGGAGGCGGCGGGGAGGGGGGCACAGATGGGCGCAAGGAGAGCGTGTCTTGTCCGCAGGGGGCTTAACGCGCTCTTTCTCAAAAGACAGAGTTAACCGAAGACTAATGAATAATAATAGCGTGGTAACCGCCCCGGGCGAGCCCAGCTCTGGTGGGGGGGACACTTCTGGATGCTACTTCCTGTCTAACAACACAGCAAGACCAGCACTGGGGCTCAGGAGGACAGAGGGGGACTCACCGGGGGGTGACAGGGAACAGATAGACGCTGGTCACTTGGTAAGTGACCAGGTATCAACATGTCCTGCTTTGGGAACGAGATGATCAGCAGCAATAGCAGTGGCAGCGATCGCTACACCTTCCTCAGGGACAGGCTGAGGGCGTGTCACCTGCTCCCGTGGACATCTCACCCGCTCCCGTGGACGTGTCACCCGCTCCCGTGGACGTGTCACCCGCTCCCGTGGACGTCTCACCCGCTCCCATGGACGTGTCACCTGCTCCCGTGGACGTCTCACCCGCTCCCGTGGATGTCTCACCCGCTCCCGTGGACGTGTCACCCGCTCCCGTGGATGTGTCACCTGCTCCCGTGGACGTCTCACCTGCTCCCGTGGACGTGTCACCTGCTCCCGTGGACCCCGGCAGACACTCAGCTGAACGCTGCCCGTATTTTGCCCCGTTCCCAGGTGGCTGCCTGAGGCTCGTTGGGGGGTGGCCCCTGCCTGGGTCCTGCCCCCGTGGATGCCCCCGCGGACCCCGGCCTTTCCGAGGTCCTTCCTCCCGTGGGTGGGACGCGTTCCACGCCCACTCTCTGTCGATTGTTCTCTTTCCCCGGAGGCCGAGCGGTCCATGTCCGCAGCATCAGCCTGGATACCGGCTGAGCCGATGGGCGCGGGAGACTGAGGTGGACGGACGGGCGTCCCGGCCATCAGAGCGCAGGAAAATGTAGTCTTGTCATGTTTGTGTTGTTATAGCAACTCGCTTTTCTCGTGTTAATAAACTACAGCGGAAGCCGGCATGGCTCAGCGGGTGGAGCGCTCGCTTTGCAGCGCCGGCCCGTGTGGACCCACGTGCTGAACTGGGGTGAGCTTCCCACGCGGGGCCCCCAGCCCAGCTCCCACCCTGCGCGGCCCCCGCCCACCTGTGTGGAACGAAACCACGTGGAAAACGGATGACGTGCAACTATGGAGACGGCTCTGCCCTCCCCCTGCTCTGTGTCTCTCTCTGTCTCCGTCAGAAACGATGAAAACAAATCTTTTAAAAGATAAATAAGTCCCACGTCGTTGCCGGCCGTCTTTCGGGGAAGTGGGTGCTGTGGAGAGCGGCCCGGGCGGTGGGGTCCCCGTGGGGACTGAGCCCGGCTGCCCCTCCGAGCGTCCTGTCACCTGCACCTGCGACAGGAGAGGCGAACGCTGCCCGCTGGTGTGGGTGCCAAGAGGAATGAGGGCAGGCGGATAAGGCGGTGGGTGGTCCGTGCCAGCCCCCGGCCCCCAGTCGGTTCTCAGGTGACATCCAGCCCAGAGCAGGTGAGGAGGGTGGCAGAGTGCTGGGAAGTCGATCACAGGCCCGCAGGTGTGAGTGGCTGCAAATGCCGTTGGCCCCCGAACAGCGCACGGGCGTGGGGCACCGACCCTGTGCCGTCGGAAATCTTTGTGTAAGCCCCGGGTCCCCAAACCTCCACTCCTAAGCGCCCACGGTTGACCGGAAGCCTCCCTGTGACAGGCTGTGTTCCTGCCGTAACGTGAGCGGGACAAGAGCAGGTGTTGAGAAAACCGTAAGGAAGAGGACACACAGGCAGCCCTGTAGGTCCTCATCGTACGACAGCTGTGCACGAGCTGGACAAAGGGGTGTGTGAGGGGCCCCCGGGGGCCCCAACCGTGTTGGTCAAGGTCAGCTGGGGCCCGTTTCTTGACGGGGAAGAGCTGGCGAGACTGAGCTCACGGCGGTTCCAGAAGCGGGGCGTGAGGGCTGTCCCAGCCCCTTAAAGTTCACAGACAGCCCCGGCATTTCCGTTGAACTTGGTGATGTCAGGAGGCCTGGGTTTCCCCTGTGTTGCCGGCTGCTCCTTCCCCGACGAGGCCGGGACGTGGCCTTTGATGCCCTTTCCACCCCTGACGTCTGCGCTTCACCCTCCCTCTGAGGTCCCGGCTTGCAGATCTTACTGCCTCCTCCCGGAGCCGAACCCCATCTTTAGTGCATCGTGTCCCCAAGCTGAGCCCCAGCCCCTTCCCTTCCGACCGGCATCCCGGCCACCCTCTCCTCCTGCAATAGCCACCTGAAGTCGCTGAGGCCTGAGGCCTGGGGGGCATCATCTGGGGGCCTCTTCCTCTCACCAGCCCATCCATGCAGACATCCGGGGGTCCCCTCGTCCAGCCTCCTCCCGGCCCCCCTTCACCTACTCAACGCTCTCTTAGCCATAGTCACGCTGCCCGGACCCACCACGTCCCGTCCCTTCTCGGGGCTCTGGAGGCGTTAACGGCTCAGTCCCCTGTATGCTCAACCGTGTGGCCGTACGCTCATTTCCAAGCTCTTTTCCAAAGAGGAAGCCAAGAGTAACGGTGAAATGCAACGCCGCAGACCCCCGGTGAGCTCCCCGATCCTGCTCCGGCTGGGGGGGACCTTGTCCCTAAATGAGCCGATCCCCCTCCTTCTGCAGGATGAGGCACATTCTCATCTCTCGCGAGGCCAGGAGTCGGCCTTTAAATGGGTGAGTTCGAGAGTCTTGAAGATGGAGTGAGCTCTGTCGTGGCTCACGGCCCAAGGGCTCTGTATTCTTTCCGTGTTTACTCATAACACGCTTCTCAGTCGCAGATGTGCATTTTCTTGCGAAGGAAAAGATCTCATTTTTTAAGCGTGGCGTCTCAGAAAATGGCAACTTCATTTCCACTTCAGACACACAATGTCCTTTAGCTTCAACAGGGTTTTGCAGTTAAACGGAAGGGCTGACTGCTCGTGAAAACACGCCGTTATTTTCTGTGATTCGGTCTTACGAGCATGTAGGGCCAAACAGCAGGTTTCTGGGGCGCTGTGCGGAATGGCCGCGCGTTTGGAAGAAGGAGCAATGCGATCTTCATTCGTAGATGAGAGCAAAGCCTACAGGGGAAGAGAGAATGTGCAGACGAAAAGCCCATCTCGGGCGTGAGTTGAGACAGGGGATTTGTGTCAGTTGATGACTGACTACAGTCCCGGACACTTTCCACCGTCATCGATACATGACCGGCCCCTCAAGGAGCCTAAGGCTCGGCTCCCTGGTCTAAGCCGTGGGGTGAGGGTGTGCGAGGGGTGAAGGTGTGCATGGGATGACCTGCACGCCCCGGGCCCTGTGTGCTGCTTGAATCCCGTTACTGTTGGCCGATTATTACCTGTGTGCAGCAGTCAGCCCCTCCGCCTCTGCCGCCCGACAAGCTCCATCTGAGACCCTGCAGGGCAGCGTTGGCCCCTCGAGTGCCGAGGCCATTAAGCCCCGAGACAGACGGCTGCAGGATGATGGATACGAGCAGAGCCCAGCCCCGCGCGCGCGTCCTAACGCAGCGGTCGATGTCCGGACACTTAGCAGCCGCCGCTCCACACAGCCAGCGGCTCCGGACCCGGGGTTCTGCTCCCCGGGGAGCGCGCTCTCGTTGGGGGGGGAGGGCACCGAGGTGAGCGGGTTGGAAACAAAGAAAGTGCGATGATTCCTGGGGCCCCCCAAGTACTGTCTGCCCGCTGCTCTCACAGGTGGGGTTGAGTGTTTTGATAGCTCGCCAAATGGCCTTTTATGGAGACGCGCCAACGGAGACACCGCCGCTCCACCGTGACGATCCGCTTTTACTCTCTGCACATCTTGTTTAAAGTTATCTTTATTTTATTGTTTGAGAAGGTGAGAGAGAGAGAGAGATGGAAAGAGGGCCCAGAGCCGTCTCCGTAGCTGCTCACCATGAGTTGTGACAGGGTTTCGTCCCACACGGGTGGATGGGGGGCCATGCGGGCTGAGAACCAAACCGGGGGCCTCCCGCATGGGAGGCGAGAACCTTCGCCACCATCTCAGCCGTTACCAGTTGTGCTGCAGGTCAACGCCTGGGGTTTACGTGGTCCAGGGTTGAGAATTCAACCCTGGAACTCATGATTCCCAGGCCAGCGCTCAACCGCTGAGCTATCCCGGCGTCTCCTGCACATATTATTTACATTTCTCTTCCAGCTGTGGCTTGGCAAGTTGATGGATAGAGAAAGGCCAACGGGACCCGTTTCTTGCTCTGGTACCTCTTGATCCAGTTGCGTAAAGACGTGCTCCATGGTCACCGCCCATGGAGTGGCCAAGACCACCTCGCAGCCTGGTCGAGGCCACGGGCAGGAACGCCACGCGTGGGGAAGAGAACCCTGCGAGCCTGCCCCCTTTGCTTCTTCTGGGACCGGTTGGTACAGGAATCATCTCACAGGTCTAATAAATTTAGGCGCCTCCAACAGCAGGACTGACAGCGAAGGCAAAAGCTGTCAGCCCCCGCCCCCGCCGTGACGGGAAACTTCTCAGCGTTTTCCCAGCAGCGCATTAGGCAGCTCGGGGAGAGCCCACCGGTGCGCGTTGTGAGACTTCACGTCTTCCATTAACCAGTGCTGAGACAGAGGACCAGTGTCTTCATTCCCCTTGTTGTTGAAGCACTTTACAGAGACTTTAACCCAGTTGCTAAATTGCTTGCATTTGTTAAATGTACAAAAGGGCCTACTCCCCGTTGATGGAGTAAAAGTAGATGTTTGATTAAGTAGATAGCTCGATGTGCTTTTTTTCCCCATCTGGATGTGTTAAGGGGGCATGTTTGAAACTTAGCACTCAGTTCATGCCTTTCATAAGGGGAGGGAAGAGGGTATTTAACAAGGTTAATAATGACAGAAAGAGGAATTGACACCACAAAAGAAAAAGAATTATTCTAGCATTTCATGACAGTTCAAAGACAGATGTCGTTGGTTAAGTGAGGATCTCGTAGACGTGGGGGTAACATACACCTTATATGCATATGGATTAGTGAAGGCAGACTGTCAAATCGGTGAGTGTAAGATTGTCAAATACGAGACATAGCTGCAGAAAACTTGGAGAACTACTTACTGTTTATTGCTTCTCTTAAAGACCCAACACTATTGTCGTTTCACAGACAAAAGACCAAACACTTGAAGGACTGAGGCAGGCCAAGGGTAGGATGGGATCGAAGCTTTGGATCGGGGCCTCCTGAGGACACCTGGGTCAGTAATCTATTCTCTGTTGAAGAATATTTTTCGTCTGAGTCACAGTAGATCTCTTTTGTTTCAGTAGATCTGGGTTCGTCCAACAGGGCCATATGCAATTCCATCTCTATGAGGTCCATGCTGAGGGATTCTAGACTTGCGGTTGATGGGACGCCAGATTGAGCAAGTCATGGTCAAAGTCCTTCAGAATCAGTTTGATGATGGTGGTGAACCTCACCAGGTGGTTTTAGGCTCCACAGCACGAGGTGCACGAGAGCGGCATCGGTGGCCCTTTGAGCTTCGGTAGAGGTTGGGTAGATGGAGAGAGCCGTAGCCAGAGATGGTTCGGTTTGGTTCGGTTCGGTTTTATGGGTGGAGAGGGTCACTAGCGAGAGTCAGGAGACCTGGTTCAGGTCACGCTCCTCTCTCCAAGCTCGGGCATGTCTTCCAGGGCCCCTTGCTAAGCTTTGGTATCTTCATTCAGAAGATGACGGTGGTTGACAAGATGACTGCTTTGATCGCATCTGACTGTCTGCAGTGACTTGGGTTTTGGGCTTTGGTGATGTGTTTCTGGGGGCTGGCATGGGACTGGGAACAGTCTGGGGGACAGCTTTGCTGGATCTTGCCCTGTTATCACTAAGTCTACCCCACCTCTTCCTCATAGTGCCAGGCCAGCCCAGAGGCCCCACGCACTAGCACTTTCGCATTGCTCTAGGACAGGGGTGGCGAACCTTTTGGCGATTGAGTGCCAAAGTTTATGAAATAAGAGTATACTCACTCGACTCGCATGCCAACCCATCGAGTGAGATACAGGTATCGATTATTTTTATGTCTATAAGAGCATAAACAATAATTTTTAAAATGGTATTCACAGCTCTGCATGCCGAAATAATTGCTCCGTGTGCCACTTTGGGCATGTGTGCCATAGGTTCGCCACCCCCACCCTAGGGGCTAACAGAACTAATGGGACGCCCAAACGCTCTGGAACACCAGGACTACCTCCATCACCGACTAACCTCCATGACTCGGCCTCTTTGGCCCAACCTGGCTGGCTGCCCTCAGTAGTGTGAGGGTAAGAGTGAGGGGCGTAAGAATTCCCGCAGCCTGAAGCATCAGCTACACAGATGTGCACTGGAGATAAAGCCCCCGCTGACTTTGATCTGGGCAGCGCTCCGCTTCCTGCTGGTGGGAGGGATTTCCTTGGAAAGTCCTCGGGAGCAAGAGAGACACCTGGTGAAGATCGGAGCTCTTGGGAAAGGCTGCTTGCTGTGTGAGCAAGGGAGACTTAAGCACAATGAGCTAACAGGACAAAAACAGTGTATTGATCTGGGGGAAATCCTGAATGCTGCTGGGACTTCAGCTGTCGTGGTAAGCGGGAAAAGTTTTGGGGAAAACCCACAACTTCCCCAAATGCCTATTTAAATGCCTACAGCATGGAAAATTCGTAGGAAGTACTTGACGTCTCAGCACATACGGCCACACACATTGGAAATATTGAGCTTCCACTGAGGAGAGGCAGTGAGAATCAGAATTCCCACCCCCCAGGTTCCAAGGCCTGCAGCCATCCGATGCCCAGAGAGGAGAGAGTGTGATGAACGTGGAGAGAACATTTGAGTGAAGCAATAGTTCTTTGTGGGAAAAGAGGATTTGATCAGAATTATAGTAATGTGTTCAAGAAACTACGCAGAGTCAGTTAAATTGTTTTGGTTTAATAGGCTAAACAGGCCCAGGAAAATGACCCACGGTGTCTGTTGAAAGGGTGTGTGTCGTCTAAAAGGCTTTTGCATGGTAGGTAAAATTTCACTGGTATTAAAGGTGGGTACATTGGGAAAATGGCACATGGCGATGTGTCAAAATGTCATTAATTAGTGATGTACACTGATGAATTTATGGGCAAAATGGGCTTTGCTCTTCACTAATCAGGCAAAGCACCACCAACAATAGAAAGAATAGTTGAGAGATGGAGCCAGGTTAATATTTTTAATAATTGTTGATGCTGGATGGTGTCCATATGGGAATTCATTACAAAATTGTCTCTGGTTTTGTGTATATTGGCATATTTCTGTGATAGTGTATTTTTTTAAGAAAGAAAGAAAAAGAAGACAAGAAGACCATAATTTCATACAAATGACATTTCAGGATATTTGCAGTGACTATGAAAAAAGTTTATATTTGCTCATATACAAAGAGCTCTTACAAATTAATAAAGTAACTAATACGTAATGGGCAAATGACTTAATTACACAATCACAATAGAAACACACTGAAGGCAAGAAATATATTTACCTTTAGTTGAGGTTCAAGACTGAAAACTGAAATAAATTGTGAAATCTGCATTTTTTTTTTACGTAATCACACCCAAAAGCTTGTAGTTAAGGGGTGAAGCGATCGGGGCTCGGTGGTATTCATAAAGCAGTTTAGAGGACAGCTTAGCATGCCGTGTCCACATGAATCAAAATGTAAAGTATAACGTGTACTTTGCAACTTCAAGGTGTGCACGCTCAAGACACTGTGTGTGTGTGTGTGTGTGTGTGCGTGCGCGCGCGTGCGCACACGCGCAATGCTGGTCATTAGAATGAGGTTTTAGAAAAAAATTGAAAAATTCATTACAGGATGAAATTACGTTCAATATGCTCATATGGATGAGTGTTTGGGAGCCATAAAAGTCAATGACGTCTGTTTTCTGATGTGAGAAGATATCCACTATGCACAGCTGAGGGGAAATTCAAGTGCAGGATAGTTGTACGCATTTCACAGACACGCCCTGCATACATCTAGAAGGGTGTTCACCAGAATACTAGCATGCCCGGAGGTGAGAGGTTCTTGAGTGCTTTATACTTTCTCCTTGATAATTTCCCATGGTCTTTGAATGTCCTATATTCTCATTTATTAGTCACACTTAACATTATTTATAAAGCTATATATGTGTTTTAAATGTAGGTGAGCTAATTCACTTGATTTGCTTTAAGAAATAAACCAAACGTTATTAAGAACCTAAGTCAGGTCAAAATTATGTTGGGAACTATCCCATCATAACTGATGGATTCATAAGGGGAAAGAAAATCTATTATTGCAAAGACTGCTTGGAAAAGTAATTTAAATCTAAGAGATAAATGAGCCCAAGAGTGTTGGGTGCAGAGGTTGTGGCAGCAATGCTGACATTGCTGGGGAAGTGAAGACCGAGTTCATGGCGTCCTGGGAAACAAGCCCAGGAGCACCAAGTTCAGAAAGATGCACACACAGGCCTCCAGAAGCGTGCGTGAGGCCTGGCCCTCATCGCAAACCCCAAGATTGCACGCACACTGCGGAGGCCAAATTAACTGAAAAAAGGGAGGTACACACTTTACCCGCTGTAACGAACAAAACACTCTTTAGAAAGCGTGCGGTGAGGGTCACAAGCACAAGAGCTCTGAGCTTAAAATACAGAAAGGTTCGATATTTGCACCATAGAAGCACCTGTTTAGGAAATAAAACTGACTAGTGAAGCAGACTTAAATTTTTTTAAAGATCTATTTTATTGTTTTTGACAGAGAGAAACAGAGAGAGACAGAGAGAAGGGGGAGGGCCCAGAGCCATCTCCATAGTTGCACGTCATCAGTTTTTGTCCTGGTTTTCTTCCACACAGGTGGGCAGGGGCCCCGCAGGGAGGGAACTGGGCTGCCTGGGAAGTGTGCCCCCGAAAGCTGGGTGCTGAACTGGGGGGCTGAGAGCTGAATGGGGGGCCTCCCGCATGGGAAGCACACCCCAGTTCAGCATATGGGTCCGCACGGGCCGGGGCCGGGATTCGATCCTCGGTCCCCGGGGCTGCAAAGTGAGCGCTTAACCCGCTGAGCCCTCCCGGCTTCCCCTACATGATGGTTTTGAAGGCGCCTTGTCTGCTTTCTCGCGGTAAAGTACATGCAACCTAACACTTGCATCATAGCTAAGGTGACCAGATGTTAACATGGGTGAAGCGGGACACCATGGACCGGGGGGGAGGGGGTTCTTGATTAAAATTTTGGTCTATCTCCCGCCGTTCCCTAGCTTGTCGTGCATTCTTTCCAAACATCGGGACTTTTTTAAAATGCCGCGGGACCAATTGTTAAAAATTGGGACTGTCCCGCCAAAAGCGGGACGTCTGGTCACCCTAATCATAGCCAATGTCGAGGGTAGAGCTCAGTGGCATTAAACACACTCACAGTGTTGAGCAACCATCACCACCGTTCATTTCCAGAACTTTTCCATGGCCCCGAGGGAAACCCCGTGCCCAGCAAGCAGTGGCTTCCGTCAGCCCGCCCCAGCCCCTGGCAGCGACTGACCTGCTTTCTAGCTCCACTCATTTGCCTCATCTGGACATAAACGGAATCACGCAATACGGGGCCTTCCGTGTCTGGCTCTTCCACTCAGCATGATGTTTTGAGCGTAATGTTTACCTCGCTGTGGCCTCTGTCATTGCCACGCCTTGTGATAGCTGAGCGACACCCCACCGCGTGGGTGTTTCGTTTCCCAGTCTTCTGTTGTTGAACGTTTGGATTTTCCCACCTTTCTGGCTCATGTAAATAGAGCTTCTATAATAAACATTGGTGTACGAGTTTTGGCGGGGACATCTGTTCTGCGTTATTTTGGACACCTACTCGGAGTGGAATTGCTGAGGGGCAACGTGGTTCTATGTTTGACTTACTGGGCGACTGCTAAGCAGTTTCCCACAGTGATTGTGCCGTTTAAAACTCATACCCGCAACGTGTGAATGTTCCATTTTCTCCACATCCTCGGCAACCCCCCTTCCTTCTCCTTTTCTGTTATTCCTGTGCTTGTGAAGTGATCTCATGGTGGTTTTAACTTGCATTTCCCTGCGGACCAATGACCTTGGGCATCTTTTGACACGCTTGCTGTCCAGTTGTGTATCTTCCATGGAGAAAGGTCCATGTAAGCCCTGTGCTCACTTATTAATTGGGTTGTAGGTCTTTTGGTTGTTGAATTGAAAGTGTTTTTTATATATTTGGGATGCACCACATATTCTGGACATATCCTAGATGATGCTCTTACATTCTAGTAGCCAGAATCAGATCAGATGCACGGTTTGCAAATATGCTGGTCCGTCTGTGAATGGTCTTTTCACTCGCTGGTATACAGAAGTTTTTAATTTTGATAAAGTCCAATTTATCAATTTTTTCTTTTATTGGTTGTGTTTATGGTCTCATACCTTAATGTCATTTTTATTGCATTTTGCGATATTCAGATTTACCTATAAGGTTTTATAATCCACAATTATTTCTTTAAATGTTTTCTCCCAAATTATTTTATATTAAAATGTCTATTTCTGTTTTTTTGTTTTTTAAAAAATGCGTTTTCATCTAGTTGGTGAAAATTGAACTTCAGTATAAAGTTAAGAAGTTGAGAACTCTTCAGGGGAAATTTGAAAGCAAATAAAACGAATTTGATTTGTTTTCTTAAGAAAAGTGTGACCCCAAACCTAAAGGTTTTTCTGTTGGGAAGAGAAAACGTATGCCAGAGTTGGAAAGAAAGCAACTAAAAAGTGCTTGTGAAAGTGAAAGTGGATTCTATTTAATGCAATTGGCTACAGTGGCTTGTGTTCTCTGATACTTAAGGAAATGGAAGGAGTTGAGTGGTGAACCATGACTTCATTGAGGCGGAGAAATTAAATCATAGCCTCCACCTTTACAAAAGGATTCAGGATGATTCTGAAAAGGAGAACGTGGTTAGCAATACCAATTCCTAGGCTACAAGAATAGAAATCAGTCAAATATGTGAGTATATATATATATATATATATATATATATATATATATATATATATATATATATATATATATATATATATATTAGTTTTATGAAATGGGGATGTGATTTTAGTTTTGGGAAAACTGATCCAAAATCAGAACTATCAAGGCGGTGTTGCACTAATTCCACGCCGAAACACCCGTGGAGATTTGCTGTCAGAAACCTCATTACTGCTAGAATGAGAAGAACGAAAGTGCAGAGTCCTGAGCAAGACAGGGACGCAGATGGCAAATACGCACAGGAGAAGAGGCTCCACGTTACAGGCCACCGAGCAGCCGCAAAGCAAGTCAAGGATGAGATGTTGCTACGCTCCTGTCAGGGTGACCAGAACCGGGGACACTGACAGCACCGGACGCTGGTGGCACCGCGGGCACGTCGTTCCCTGCTGCTGGGAATGGGAACGGCGCAGCCGCTCTGGAAGGCAGCGAGGCGGCTTCTTACGGAAGTAAACGTGCTCCTACCGCGTGGTCCAGCTACTGCGCGCTGTGGCATTTACCCAGAGGCACTGATCGAAAGCGTCTGTGCCCCCGGAAACCTGCACACCGATGTTCACAGAAGTGTGACCCGTAGCTGCCGAAACTAGGAAGCCACGTTGCCTCCCAGCGGATGAATGTGGTCCGTCCAGACAGTGGGATAGTATTCAGCGACGAAAAGGCAGGAGCTACTGAGCCATGGAAAGACCTGGAGGAAACGGAAATGCATGTTACAAAGTGACAGAAGCCATCTGAAAAGCCTGCATGCTTGGGGGTGCCGTCATTGGAGCTGTCATGCTGAGTAGAGGCCAGGGGTACATGGGGGGGCCCAGAACCCCCAAACCGACACGACACGGAATGTTTTAGCCCTGGGTCAAGCTTGTTAGCTTCTTGGGTGAATGGCCGCTGCCTTTGATCCAGGAGGTTGCTCAGCACCTTGCAGAGGTGACCGGGACCTGCCACCAGTGCTCCTGTGGAGCCATCCTGCTGTTGAGCTCCCTCTGTCTCCATCCCCCATCCCTTCCTTCTCTCTCAGTTCCTCCTTCCTTTCTCTCCAACCTTCAGTTCCTAACTGTTTCCCTCCACCCTCATGGACTCATTCGTCTATTGACAACGGCTTAGTGCTACGTACCAGGTCCTAAGCCTGTGACATGCGAAGATGTGACGCCTTCACTCAAGAAGCCTACTGTTCAGCGAGGAAGACAAGTACGAGACCCGTTGCCACTGGAGCTGCTGATGCCGTGGGAAGCGGAGCTGTGTATGGACAGGAAGCGGGGGGCTGCTTTCTGAGTGTGTGCTGGGATTGGAAGGTTTGTGTTCCCCCACATTCATAGGTGGGGTCCTCGTGCCCAAGGTGGTGGCATCGGGAGGTGGCGTGCTTGGGAGGTGAAGCCCTCATATCTGGGATTAGTGCCCTTATCACGGAGACCCTGGGGGTCCCTCACCCTTCCCACCAGGCGTGGAACAGAGACAAGTCTGTGAGCAGGAGGAAGCGCCTCCTCCGACCACGCTGGAAGCCAGGCCTTGGACTTAGCCTTCAGGACTGTGAGAAAGCAGGTCCTGTAGTTCACTAGCAACCAGGCCTACGGCACTTCGTTACGTAACAGTCTGGAGGGACCACATGCATTGGGTGCTCTAAGGCGTTACCTAAATCTGGACACTGATGGCTTGACATTCCGACTGTCGTTTGTCTTCTATGGAACAATGCCCCTTTCCACTTCACCTTCCCAGACAGAGGCTCTATGGAGTACTGGGGCTCTGGGAAGGTCTTCCAAGTGACAGGTGGGGTTGCTGTCTTTATGGACACGCACACACATGCTTGGGGCCGGCAGCACATACTGGACGTGGGCTGCGTGTTGGGTGAGCCTGTGTAGACCATCAGCTACTACCAGCTGGTCTATTAGTGACCCAGTGTCTGCTCTATGCACACACTCACCTGCCAGCTGTCAGGTGTGGTCACACCCGGAGGGGGCTCCCGCCCCTTCAGCTTTCTCCCACCCACTGAGGTATATCAAAGGCAGAGCATGCCGGGAAGAGCGCAGGGGCACGGATACTCTCTCCTCCAAGGCTCCAGAGCTGCCCTTTTCTTCTACTGGGTCAGGTGGATGAGGTCCTTGATTACTGTAAGTCCGGGTCAGTGGCGAGACAGTCTCTACCGTAGGGAGGACTGGGGGGCCCACAGAGGCCCCCACCACACACGGCAGGTACACACTTCCCCTCAACCACAAGCCCCGCCCCTGTGTGCACAGCGTATGGCCCTGGGGTTTGTCCCCGAACCCAAAATGGGCCAGTTCCGTGTCGACCTCAGGAGTTTGGAACTGTTGTCTCTTAACAACATGCTGGTTGATATGCAGAGAAGGTGATGTGGTATTTGCCTCAGCAGGGAACTGCCTTTTGCAGAGTTGTAGGCGTGGGGGGCACGTGGAGAGCAGGTAAGATTGCAGGACCCGGGGGAGCTGAGGGAAACCGAGCTTCCGGGCAGGCCAGGCCTGGGACAGCGTCCTGCCCTGATGGACCACAAGACACGCGTTACTCGTTGTTAGGACGGAAACCAAGAAAGCAAACAAAACGAAATGAAGACGCGCTTGCTGCCCAAGGCAGCTGGAGGGGTCACGTGCTCCCTGTAGAACTTGGCTAATTGTCCGGAGAGAATCTCTCGAGTGTGAGTGGTCCTCACTGCGGCTGACGGTAGGCACTTGCATTTCTTGGGTGACGGTGACCATGACGCCAGACGAATGGGATCTTCAGGTTCACCCCGTTTACTCCTGGGCCCCAGAACGGAATAGGTCCACGTGGAGAGAATGTGGAACTGGGTGGAAGCAGGCTGCATCGCCCCAGGGCAGGTTAACCTAAGGTTCGGACAGACAGAAACTGGCCGTCAGGCGAAGCAGCAGTGTCTCCATCCTGGAAACGTTCAGAAATGAAGCAACCAGCTGCTCGCCTGGGATGGCTGGAAACGTGGGGGTGACGAAGTGACTTTCGGTGGTTCCTCTTCTTGGGGGCCACTCGAGTCTGCGCTCTGGGCTGTGTGATGAGGGCTGAAGTCCTCCAGTGCCGGACGGTCTGGCTTCGTGGGAGCCGGGTCCGCTTCCACGCTGTATCTTGAGCACAGTCATTGCACGGGAGCCTTTGAAAACGCCCCGCTCTGCAGCCCCCTGTGCCTGGTACCCCAGTCAGCTCATGAGTAATGCGGGGAAGGCGCGGGGTGGAAGGGGTGACTCAGAGACAGACAGCGAAACCAACCAGGAAGCTGGGAAAAGTGAAACTCCCCGGTGCCTTTTCCTGCCCTTCGCTCGCCTCTTGGCCAGGATTCACTCTATTATTACCCTGTTCCTGATCCAGCGAAACCTTGAGGTTCTGCAAATCTTACCGGATTTAGATTCCATTCGTGTTTTCTCTGTGACCTCTGATTTCTGGGAAAGGATGACAGTCAGGGGGACAGCTTTAACTTGTCCCCATTTGTCTCCGACTTGATAGCGTCAGGCTGGGTCGCGTTTAGGGAGACGGTGCAGGGCACCCAGAGACCCCGTGGGAGGACACGCTTCACGCACTGAGGACAGTGAGGGAAGACCAGTCTCCTCCCCAACGGGCTCTGTGCGTGGGGGGCCTAAGCCTGGGGTTTCAGAGCTGGGTGGGAGGCAAGGCAGTTCTCGCGGGGGCACCTGCGATCTCTGGACGGCACTTCCGAGCCATGGCTCGTGCAGATGTGCACGCACGTTGCTGTCCACAGAGGAAAAGGCCCGCCGGGCATCCTCCCGGAGAGCTGGGGAGAGGACTGGCCCACACCCCGCACACAGGGCAGGGAGAGGCCCCGCGGCCCTTGGGAGCCCTGCGGGGAGCACGGGGCGTGGGCGGCAGTTGGGGCGGCAGTTGGGGCGGCAGCTGCAGCTCGTGGGATTCAGGCCAGGGCCCGAGGCTCCCGGGTGGGCTAGAGGGGAAGAGGAGGGCAGGGAACTGGCGTCGGGTCAGTAATTCGCCTGCATCTGCTTCACAGATATGGTCGCTCTCTCTGCCTCTCTCTCTCTCTCCATCAAAGCAGAACATGCTGCCTTGTCTGAACTGAGAGTGAGACCTGAAGTCTATTTCTGGTCCTGCCAACGGGCTTCCGGGTGACCGTAGTCACTTCCTCTCTTAGAGCCTCTGACAAGGCCTTTAGAACAGTCTTCCCACCAGACAGAGCCCCCTGGCCTAGAAGATGCCGATCGACCCAGCTTTTCAGAGCTGCACTCTGAGCCCACGTGGATGCAGAACGAGTACTGAACCCGCTGAGCCGTCCCGGCTTCCCTGCTCTTTTAACAATAGACATATACACAAGATTTCAGGAGGATTGAAAACAAAGCTGTAGGAAAAGGTGTAGTTGTCACGTAGGGACCCAAACAAGCAAACAAACAGGTAGAATTTTATTCTTGACAAACAAAAGAGACTCTGAGGTAAAAAGAATTTTGAGAGATTAAAAAAGTTACAACATCACTGGCAAAAAAATACAATACTTCTAAACTCGTAAAGAAAGAGCCTCCTCAAATAGAATCACAAATACACACAGAGGCCTAGAAGGACGAACGGACACGTCTACCTTCACAGTCGTACATAGAGACGTATTCCTGTTCACGAACTGAATACTCAGTATCTTAAAGGTGGTGACTTTCCAGCTTGATTAAGAAATTCAATTCAATCCCACTCAAAACTCCTTTTGTTTTTGAAGAACCCACCAAGATGATTCTAACACTGTGTGAAGAACTCCAAGCGTTCAGAGTAACTACAGTAGGCTGACCAGACACACCTTTTTAAACAGGACGGAAAACAGCAGTACTGACCCATTTCAAATGGTGCGGCGTCCGGTCAGCCTCCTGACCCCTTGGATTTAGCCCAGAGAGACTAGACCACCCTGCGTCCCATTTGCAACAGGACAGACAGGACCGTTGCTTTCTGTCCCATTTAAAACGGAACGCCTGGTCAGCCTAAACTAAAGAAACCCCGAGCAAAACAGGGCGTCCTCTGCCTCATCGGCTAAGGAGGTTTATGAGGAATAGCGTGGTGACGGAGGTGGCCTGGGATTGTTGCAGGAACAGGCAGATCCATCGATGGAACAGGATAGGCAGCCGGACAAGACTCATTCAAATGTGGGAACTTAATTAATAACGGAGCCAGATTTACAAGTGGAGAGGAAAAGAGTTTTCAGTGTCAGAACTGGATAATTTGTTAACCACATAAGAAAAAAAAAAAAAGAACATCATCCCCTTTCTTAACACGTTGCGTACGGCGGGGTTTAAATCCCTCATGCCCCTGTTCCGGCAGGTATTTAAATGAGACCACGTTGAAGTGAACTCTTCTCTTTAAAATGCTATTGCTTCCATATTATTTATAACTTTTCAATGAAATTTTTTGTACTCACGTAAATTTATCCATTGATAATATTTGCTCATTATATATCAACCAAACCTAATTAATTAAATAAATCTTTCAAAAAATAAAAGATCAAGTGTAAAAACGAGAATTCTCGTTACCCGGCCTTAATGCATGGCTCAGAAAAAACGGAGATTCTTGTGATCCATACGCAATGTGTTAACACATTCCCCTAAAATCAAATCATTAAAGATCAAGTTGGGAAGCACTAAACTTTCGTCTGAGAAAAAAATATATACAAAAATCTCTTCATGATCTCAAAGATAAGGAAAGTTTTAAAACACACACCACAGTTTCAAAAGGAAAAGGTTAAACGCTTCTATAAAGAATAAAAAAGTACTATTATACATATTTGTGGAAGATTCTTTCGCAAATACACATAATAGTCATTTCCAGAATATCTAAAAAATGTATGTTACTTAGCGTCAGAATATATGAAGAATTCCTACAAATCAGATTTAAAAACTGATACTAAAGCCACAGCGAAATGGCAGAAGGCTCGACTCGGCACGGACAAACGGGAACAGAAACGACTTGGGCACACACGAAAGATGTCCAGCCTCAGTAGTCATTCAGTAAATGCAAATTAAAACCATATTACTATGTCTCCAGACTGGAACAATGAAAAGATTCAAGAATATAAAGAAGAGCAGCCCTCTCTGTAGTAACAAAATCTGTCAGAGACCAGCAGTTCCACTGGCAAGTGAATATTTTCTAAAACCGTGACCGGTGCTTGCAATGGGGTCCCCACCCAGCAGGTAAAACGCGCTAACTCCACATCACACACGTGCACGGATGAAGGTCACGGACCGATTTCTAAAACAAGCCAACTACAAAAGAATGTAAAAGGTACACTTTCATTCCTGTGATGTCCCAAGATAGAAGGGAATCGTGCGCTCTTTATGGATGTTGGAAGAGAATAATGTTCTAGGGACCATAAGGAAATAAACTCAGACTTTAGGATAGTGTTTGACTCTGAGCAGGGACAGAAGAGGTAAGATTAGGACCCCGAAGACCTCACAAAAATGACAATGGTTGGTTTTCCTAAAGTGAGTTCCTGGCTGTTGGAAAACAGCTGTCTGACGTGGGATTCTCTTACGGGCACGTTCGGCACGGCTGGTTTTTCCTGTGACCTCCAGGAGTCGCATGTGCGGTACGGCGATGGGCACCCTTGGGAGACGCGGGGACCGGACGCTGGGCGCGTGCCGAGTGCACGGGGGCAGGCACGGGATGGGTGAGCTCCTCACACCGCCCCGGCCCCCCAGCCTCCACGGGGCTGAAGCCGCCTCCGCTGATGCTGTAGCTTGCTGATCTGACCGTCTCAAAGCGAAAGAAGACTTGATCCCATTTAGAACAGTTAATACATGAGTTCCTTTATTACAGCGAACCCGGTTATGTTTTTTTAATAGGTTATTGAAAAGATGTCCCAAGGTGCCGTTTCAATAAAGATGTTTCAGTGCCTAATGGGTCACAGACACCAGGAACACGATGCCCACCTAATTTAATAACCGTTAGGAAGCGGGTTCCCATTAGACATGCCTGGGAGGGGAGCGCACTCCTCTGCTGCTTCCTCAAGGCCCCTGAGCCCCCATTTAAAACCGCCCCGTTTCCCGGGGATGGAGAGCGCGTCTCTGAGTCGGGGAATAAATCGGGCCGCAGACCCCGGGGACTCAACGCTCTGGGCTAATGTTCTGGAAAGAATGGATGCGCTCTCAGGGCGATGGCCATGCAAGACGGTGCCTCAGCCGCCCAAGCGCCTTCGCCGAGAGCGGCGTGCGTCCCGGGGCGGAACCGGCTGGGGCGGCGTTGACTAGAGAGCACATAGGGAGCCTCTCGCCCGTCACTGAGAAGCGCCTCGGGGGCTGGGGTTTCGGACTCGGGCCTGGCAGGCGCCTTGCGGGGCCCGTGCTGGGCTGGAGAGTCCGAAGCGTGGGGGAAACGAAGCGTAAGGGACGGTGACTGAACCAGTGCGTGGTCAGCAGGGACCCGGGCGGCCTTTGGCCTCACCTGTCCTCTCTCCCACGTCCCCTCTCGCCGGCGTCTCGCTTACAGAACCCTCCATGTCGACTGCCAGAGCGCGCGCCTTGTGTGTCGTGACCCGCACCCGCGTGGTGGGCTCACGTGACGCTATCTGTCACGGTTGGGACGTCAGCCACGCGTGGGTAGTGACTTTCTACTTTTCTGCTTACCAAAGAAAGCCCACGGCGCTTAGACGATCTGACGGTGTGCCCAGCTCTCTCCTGATCTCACGGAAACTTCACATCAACAAAGAGGCCTCCCCTTGCCCTCCCACATCACTAACCTTGTCCCCAAATCGTTACCTTGGAGCGTTTAGAGCTGAGGTGGCATCTGTGTGGCGTGAGTTCCAGCTGTGGTCCCCAAGGTGGATACTGCCGGTGACAATGACTGAGAGGGATCTTCCGTGCACACGTGTCGGTTCGCCGGAACGTCTGACAGCAGGGACACCCACTCTCTCTCAGGGACTCGGTGGGGTCCCCAGTGGGGCTGGGTGCCGTGCTCCCCCGAGGGCCACCGGCTCCCGTCCCCTCCTGTCCCCCACAAGGGGTCTTCCTGTTGCAGAGCACTTGGCCGTAACACGAAAGGGCTCCCTGTCTCTCTGTGGGCGAGTGTCTGGTGCTCAGGTTTGGGGGGACCGCCCCCCACTCCTGCACGTACGCAGCTTTGGACACTGCTGAGTCCAAGGAAAACGTGTTCCTCCGGTTCAGTCTCTCTGGAATGTTCTGGGCAGCTTTTTTGGTAGCTTGGACACGAGTTCTCTCCCAGCTCTCCCCACTTTAGAGTGAACTGTCCGTTGGCAGATGTGGAGATTCCTCGGGACTCAGTGTGAGGGGAAGACGTCCCCCACCGTGACGTGGGTCCCTGTCCCACACGACGGTCCAGGGGACAGCCCCCTCCACCCGCCCCCCGCTGCACTCCTCCAAGGTGTCCCCGATTCCACACCCACACACCACCCTGGAGAGGCCCAGGCCCAACTGTGGGAGTCAAGCGAGGGGATGTGGGGGGCACAGAACCCCGCCCCAGGGCCACGACGTGAGCTCTCCTGACTGAGTCACTGATTTGGGAGCAGCGCTTCTAGAAGGATCCAGGGTTCGCAGGTGCGGGGACTGGCGGTGGCCGCGCGCACCCCGCTCCACGTCTGCACGGTCCACTCCGCAGGGCGGGGGCGATGCAGGGGCGCCTCTCCCTTAACGCTGAGCTCGTATTCTGGCTCCTTACTCATTCATCACTCGGTAATGCAGTTGGCGGCTCACACACGGGGCCCATCGCTGTCCAGCGCGGGGCGCTTGCACGGCTGGAACCAGGCCTCTCCTTCGCCCCCTCGACAGCCCCATTAAGTCGGAGAGTAAATTATTAATCGTGCCGACTAAGATCAAAGCCCCACACGATGCAAATGCAGTTAACCAACAGGCACTGGGAAAAACAGAAGTATTCAAGACAGCTGAGAAGAGACATCCACAGAACGTGTCTGAAAAGCTACCGTGAGGCAGAAACGTGTGGCTCCCACAGTCGGGGGCCCACGTATTTAAGTTCCAATAAATGACTCTGGAGCGGACAGTCATAAGCCAGCAGCGACGTTCCGGCAAAGTTTTGTAAAGACGGTTGTTTTCCTGGTCTTCTGACACTTGTTAAAAATACAGAGAGGGGCTCGGTCCAACAGCTACTGAATATGGTCAAATATAGCCGGTCCCCTGGCCCATGTACAAAGGGGCTGCATGTAGGGACCGGAATCGCTTCCCCAGGACTAACGGAGGCGGTGGGAATTCTCTGCAACCCCAGGGCGAGTCCCGCAGGGTCAGGCCTGGCCCGGAGCTCCACCTGCATCCCCGGGAGGATGGCGGGCGTGGCGGGGGTCACCGTGAAGCCCCCCAGCGCTGCTTCTGGCTCCGGGGTTGGGCTGCATCCTGGTTCAGACTGGCTTTGGGTCCGGAAGGGCTCAGATTCAAAGCGGTGACTTGCCACGTTTTCTCCCGAGGGAGAGTTAAGAGAATTTTCTCCCTGAGCCAACAGCAGTTGTTATTGGATTCTGGGGCCTGTGCCACACGCCGGAGGCGGCGGCGAGGTTGATACTAAGTGGCCTGTTCACACCCGCCAGGAGCACCAAGCCGTGCCCGCCTCACCGCGGCCCCCGGAGCGGCCTTTCCAGTAGGTGGGAATCTCACTTCCTTATTTCCAGGCGCCAATAATTGCAGATGCAAAAGGGCCGCCTTATTTTAGACACGGGCGCTGAGAGCGCAGCTTACCCTCTCCACAGCCCCTTTTATCTTTGCGGGGGAGGCAGCCCGACCTTAAGCCACCTGCAAGAGAGAGGGGCACGTGGGGCGTGTCCTCTGAACCTCCCGTGACCTTCTGCTGACCATGCTAACACCCCGTGTCCCCCCTCCAGGCCCAGGGGCCAGCTTGGGCGGAGGGTGGCAGCAGCTGCCGGTGGGGGGAGGGGGCAGGTGGCCGGGACCCCATCCCAGGGACGGGGAGCCACTCTTTGGCTCCACCGACATCACATACAAAACAGAAGCGTAAGAGAGATGAGTGGCCCGTCCAGGCCACGACGGTGCGACGTGGATCACAGGGCCTTCCCACCCCGGCTGGGGCCACGCGCTGTTCGTGGGCCTGTGAGGTGGTCTGGTGACCGGGCTCCGTAGGGGCGTCGGGAAACGGGCCACCACCAAGTGACTTGCATGGCCCAGCCTCTCGCGCTTATAGACACCTGGAGCTGATCTTTAGGGCCTCGGTTTCCTCGTCTGCACACTGGGGAGAGTCCCCGGGCCACGCGAGGATGGAGGGGGTCCGGTAGAGAGCTGTGTTCAGAGGCGCATCGGCTTAGTGCCCCACTGCCTCCCGAGGGGCAGCTGCCCCGCTGGGCCGGGCTCCTGGGGCCCTGAGGTCAGAGGTCAGCCCCACAGCCCTGAGCGGGCCTCCAGGGGGAGGCTGCAGGGTCCCCCACTGGCTGGCGGTCGCCCTGATTGGGAGGAGTCCTGCTTCGGCTCTGGGCCCCCAGGTGGCTGAGGCAGAGTGGGTCCCAGACCCCCTGCTTGACCAGAGGTGGAGGTGCCAGGGCCCTGCCCGCCGGGAGCTTAAAACCCCGGGGGGCAGGGAGGCTGAGGTCCCAGCTCTGGGGTCTGCGCATGCGTTGCAGTCAGGCCTGGGGCTGAGCTGGGGAGGAGGGGCGGAGGAGAAGGAAGAGGGGGTGCTCTGGGCAGAGGAGAGAGGGTGCAAAGGAGCAGAACGGGGTCACCCTGGCGCCGACCCCGAGCACCTCTCCTCGTTCCACAGAGTGACGCAGCACTTCCTCCCCCGTGACAGGGGCCCCTCTGAGCTCATCACCCTGTTTTCTGCAAATCAGAGGTAGACTTGCAGCCGTTTCCTCCACGATGGCTGCTGGGAGGGGGGCTCCCAGGGGGCCGCCCCCCACGCTGCTCAGAGGGAGCCGCCCTCCCCACGCTGCTGGGAGGGAGCACCCCCAAGGGGCCCCCCACGCTGCTGGGAGGGAGCACCCCCAAGGGGCCCCCCACGCTGCTGGGAGGGAGCACCCCCAAGGAGCCCCCCACGCTGCTGGGAGGGAGCACCCCCAAGGAGCCCCCCACGCTGCTGGGAGGGA